>OZ005684.1:21434835-21652335 GCA_963930675.1 Gnaphalium uliginosum | reverse complement strand
TTTGTATGTTATAATAAATAAATACTCCTTACTTATCATATCTATACATATATGTTGATGATTGTTGTGTTTTATTTACAGAGCTTACAACGTGCGAGCTTCGTTGAGCAACAAAGTAATAGAAAAAACATAATTAGAAGTTGTTATGGGTCTGAAGAAATTGGGCCTCTTGATGGCTTTCAGTTCACACCCACCAAGATTTTTATGGAAGAGGTAAGTTTTTTGTGTAAAGTTTGCAATCTTTTTTGAAAAGTTTGCATCTTTGTGGGTTAATTTTGTAGAAATCTAGGTTAATCCTGGAATTAGTAAATTCGGTTTCGTTGGGCTTGATTTTGTTTTTTTAATTATGAAGGTTTAATTAAATTGCATTTTTAGGCAATTGGAGCTGAATATGGAGAAGGGTTTGAGACATTTAGACCAGATGGACCATTGAAAGTTGATGTGGTAAGTATTATTCTGTCTATTAGCTTTCAGTAGTTGATATGTTATGAGTTATAAGCCAGACCTATATCTTGTGAAATGAAGATTTATTCCTCAGACCTATTATTTTATTATTGTGTTTTGATACAACTGGTACTCACTAATCAGTTTTGAGTGTTTGGATGGAGGCAAGCTAATTATGAGTATGTAACTGTTTGTGCATAACATAATCAGGTTTTGAAGTTATTAACATGATTCTGATTATTTTATATTCCCTTATATAATCAAAATCGCCCTATACCGATACAACTGATTACTAGACAATTGCATTTTAATACAACAAAAGCAAATCCAAACACTTTAACCTGCATTTTGTTCTGTTACAGTTAATCATCTGGTTCTAATTATTGTAAAGCGAAATTAGTTTCTATAAGCAATCCCAATCACCGACTTAGTGTCCTTTGTTGATGAATATCGTAATTTGAATCAATTTTCCGGTTGATCATTCACCCATTTGATGTAACATTCAATTTGTATCTCTTTGCATGCAGGATTTTTTGAATGATCGATTACAAGAGGGTTTTCTAAAAAGAATTCGATATGCTATGAAGCCTGATGAAGCTTATGGACTTATTTTTTCATGGGATAATGTGGTGGTAAGTTCCCTTTCACGTTTGTAACTCATTATGAAAAGTCAGTGAAATGCTTTTTGAATCTAAACATAAATGATGAACTTTAATTCATTATTGATTTGGTTTACAAACTTTAGCACTATTTTATCCAACTTTTAAACTGTATTTGTGTGTGGGGTGATCAGGCGGGTACTCAAGCTTTGAAGTTGAGTGCTTGGAAAGAACTTGCACGAGAGGAAGGTATGTTGATGTTTTTCCCATGTATACCTAATTTTTCCAAGCATACAGTTTGAATTCTAATACAATATGATAAATTACACATAAATTTGAATATTACATATATATAAATCAGAAAGGAAAGATTTAGATACTGCACAAATTTCAGTTATACGTTAGAAGTTATCAGTCACAAATAAGTATTACTTGGTTCATCTAAATGCTGACACATATGTGTGTAGGCAAGGCTCCGTAAAGTTCTTGTAATAGACTTTAACCATACATGAATCAAGTCTTGAAATAGTCTTAGAGTTGTGCTATTTATGCAGGAAAAAATATTCCCCAGAATGATGATATACAAAGGCTTTTGCTTCATGGTGCTCCAGATCATGTTTTGGATAAGGTTTAATGCTTATTGAAATTCAAATTTCTGTTTCCATATTGATCACATTTAAGAAGAGTTTTGTAATTGATTTATTTGATTAGTCTTATTAAACTTTTGCGCTTTTAGGTGTTGATGTGGGAGAAGGAGGAATATGAGTTAGAAAGATTAAGTTCCAAGCTTTCACAGTTGTATAGCAACAATCTTCTGAAGGTTAACTTTACTTAATTACTTAAGTTGTTCGATTACTTTTAATATTATCAAAAATTCTCATTGCTGAAAATCATTTTCTTGTTCTTCTATATCAGATTTCAGAACCCATGGAAGGTCTGAAAGAATGGTTGGATGCAGTATGTACCGCGCGCATTCCTTGTGCTGTTGTTTCAAGTCTTGATAGGCGAATTATGGTTGAAATATTGGAAAACTTAGGGCTTATGAAGTATTTCCAGGTATGTATGAGCTAACGTTGACTCCCTAATATATATACTTTGAAAGTAATTGTGTGATATTATATAAAGGCAAATGTTTTCAAAAGGTAGAAGAATTACCAAAAGTTCCTAACGTAGGTAACCAAACATCATCTCTCACGTAAAAAGGATTGGCGGTTCAATTTTATCAACAAAAAGGTAACATGCAACCGGAAGAAAAAGTGATAAAAATGAACTTCCATTCCTTTCTGTTGATTTTTTATCTTCTTTTGTTTTTTTCTTCTGCAAAAACCAAAAATTGAACTTCCAATCCTTTTACGTGAGAGACGATTCTTAGTTACCTACATTAGGAACTTTTGGTAATTATCTTTAACTTGTAATCAAATTTCTCTATTACAAAATCATCATTATAAGATAATCAACTACAAAACAGGAAGTAGGAGCTAGTGTTTGTATGTGCTTCTGCTATTTGGAGTAGAGTATTGGTAATTGACATCTTCTGTCTTACTGGCTATATGACGATTTAATAGATCAAATGAGCAAAAGATAATTTGCGTTAAAAGATGACATGGCTGATGAAAATGGGAGTTAATATGTCACAATTTAGGTAAAAAGAAGAGGTGATAATTAGTTCTGCTGCAGTTGGTATGAAATTGATTATTCGAACATCAAAACCTGGTTATTGCGACTTCAAGTTGCAATAATCAGTTTCATAACACAAATTCGATCACCCCTTTAGTGGGTACAAATTTTAAAGTGTTGTATTTCCAAAATATTGTCACCGGCTAGCCATCAAATTATGATTTAACGTCAAAAGTAGTGCCTAGTCATCTACTGATTTCAAGAATTCGTTTATATATCTACATGACTAATACATTTGTGTGTATGCACTTGTAGGCAATAGTGACAGAGGAGGATGGCATGGATTCCATGGCTCATAGATTACTTTCTGCAGCAGTAAAGGTAAATGTCCTTGACAATGCCCTTTTGTAATCTTTCTTACAAATATCAAACATGAATTGGCCCTGATTCAATAGCTAAGAAGCAAGGCCTAAGTCAATATCTTAAGCCCGAATG
This sequence comes from Gnaphalium uliginosum, assembly GCA_963930675.1. Lineage (NCBI taxonomy): Eukaryota > Viridiplantae > Streptophyta > Magnoliopsida > Asterales > Asteraceae > Gnaphalium > Gnaphalium uliginosum. The sequence continues at coordinate 21,649,180 of OZ005684.1, read as the reverse complement.
AAACTTGTTATAACGTCAAATTTTGTGTTATATATGGTAATCTTTCTAATATCGAGGAACTCCTCTTCTTAGAGGAAATGATCAAGGTATAAATATTCTTAAGAGACCTCTGGTGTGAAAAAAAGTTTGCCACAAAATTTATTTTGTACACGGCGGGGGGATTGGATAAGTTTAATCAATTCTTTTTTATATTAATAAATTATACGTTATAAATATAAGGATAAAGAAAGGAACACACAATTTATTAGTAAAGTTTAGAAGATTCTAGATCTAAATGAACTTTTTTTTATGTATATTTCAAAAGTTTTGCATGTTATTCAGAAATTCAACAAAATTAAATAAAAGTAAAGTATTGCGAAACTACGTGGGAGGTGTTTAAATGTGCATTTAGAAAGTGATTATGTGATTTTCAGTAGTCGGAATAAGATGATCAACTCTACTAAAATGGTTGTAGGGGATGTTATTTGGGTGTGGTTTTGCTATTCAAGTTGTTATAATTGGATAATAAGTTATTTACTCCGTAACTTATTTGTAATTAAATTACCACAAATAACAGCTTGCTAAGAAACAAGGTTTGTCTTGTGAGATGAGAATAAAAGTATCACAAAGTAGGTTAAGAAATAGGGGTTGTTGGATAATTGTATATTACCCTTGAATATACATTTGTTTGCAGCTATAGTATGAAGATGATCTTCCAAAAATGATCGTCAATGAGAATTAAAGTTTGTTCTTTTGCAGTTGGATAGAAAACCATCCAAATGTGTTGTGTTTGAAGATGATCCTCGTGGTATAACTGCCGCTCACAACTGCACAATGATGGCGGTGGCACTGATCGGTGCACATCCAGCGTATGAAGTTCAAATTTCTTGATAATAGTTTATATTTTATGTAAAATGAAGATTCATTTCTGACATTAAAAAAAAAACATGCAGGTATGATCTGGTGCAGGCTGACCTAGCTGTTGGTGGATTTAATGAACTGTCAGTGATCAATCTTCGAAGACTTTTTGCACACAAGGGTTCAACTTTCATGGAACTACAAAAGCAAGTTGTAGAGAAAACCCCTCCAAGAAGGAGACTTACAATTGACACCATCTTCTGATCCTACTGATATTCTTGCTGTAAATTTTTGTGAAGTAAAAAAGTTTGAATCTTGTTACCAATTTGATGTTGATAGCAATTCTTGTATATAAAAGAACTTGCATACATATAATTAGAAATCAGTGGTTCTCAAATCCAGATCAAATTGGCTACGAGTAACTTGTCTTTTGTTCACAAAATGTGCCATCCAACGGTTTGTTTAACACAATTACAAGTGTAAATCTACTATAAGCTCAACTTTTTGCTTATCACGAGTGCTGTTATCTTGTTTTAAATGAAATAAAAACTGGAGTACTTGATATGGAATTGTGAATTGGTATGTAAAAGAGTTGTACTCTGTAAGAAAATAGGCATGGTTGACTTGCCTATATCGGGCTATATGAACTCATCCAATTATGGTAGATACCAACTCGTTCCTTTTTAGTATCCTCAACGATCCAACAAACTAATTTTTTTAATTCATATCATCATCCTCTACCCTATGAAATCTGATTTCCAGCATCTTCAAACTACAAAAGTTTTCAAGATCCCTATTTGTTCTTTTAATCCAGTTTTAGATGATTTTCATAATTCATATCATGTTACAGAAGGTTATTGAGTATTGAGTCTATACCCATTTGAAACTGTCACAATTTCACAAGATAAAAAAGAAACATGCCACATCAAGTGATCTGGTATTTAAACCTTGACACGAATATCTGTCGATATATAGAACCTACGCAACTGTAGTTGGGATTGCTTCGGAGTCCCTTGATCAAAATTTATACATCACTTACATATTTGAAGACATTCAAATACTTGCTGCATACATCTTAACCTGTGATTAACATTAGTTTCCTACTCTAAGATCATGTTCTCATGGTCTGGTCCATCCAAATGTCATGGTTAGATACAAAATATGTAAAATTCAGGAGACTGAGAGATTGTGCGACTTTGCAAGTTGTGTTTGTCTTCGTCCTAAATTGAATCCTGTTACTATCCATAATAAGCACACCTGATGTACATTCAAATGAGAGAAGCCCATAGAAGAGAAGATTCAGATCCATCAATCAATTACAAAATTAGCGATGAATTTTCAAAATACATACCGGCAATGCATAGAGAGAGGCGGTGGTGGTTTTACCATTAAGACTACTGTAGAGCATCTTGAACATTCCAGCTGCGGTAGCATCTCCAAGCCTTTGAACAAGAACATCTATGCATACCTGTAGCATAGGTTGTCTACTGTGAAAAGAAGTGTTATTTGACGTGTGTGTGTGTGTGTTGGGGGTACCTTTGCTTTGTATTTCTCATCCTGTGACACAACAGTGAAAAGGAGTTCTCTTCCCGGTCTGGTTACAACATAGGTTACCACCTGGAGTAAATTGCATGAAATATTGTGTGGGTCACCTTAGGTTAAGGGAGAGGATGTATAAACAAACAAATCAATGGTTACACCAAAATGCATAGAGATTAGACCATGGTATAAGTAACCACATCATTATTTTGGTGTATCCATTAAATAATAATACTAATAATCTATAATACATAGATATAGTCTCGATTTTGATCAGATACATGCTTCAAATAGATGAGTAGCAATTCAAACCTTCCGGAAGGTCTCCAACACTGCAACTGCCATGTAGGTAGGCCATATAGCAATCGCGATCAAATTCATGAAGGCGATAAATGGTGCTGAACAAAGAGCTGTAGTAACCCCTGCAACAGTAAGAATTCTTCCCTACAATAGAAAACATTACTTAGCAATAAATTATTCTTCTATCACTAGTGGAAGAATGAATATACTGTATAACATTATCATTTTGATGAATTACTGTATATTAGTTATACTTTGATAACCATATTCAAAAGATATAACATACCGTCAAAGTAAGTTGACCAGCAAGGATAAAAACAGCAATAAAACTATTGATCTGTGCAAATGATTGTCTTCTTCCTGTAGCGCTCGCAACAGTTGAAGCAATTATGGTCACTTTCTGCATTTAATTGACAAATAAATCAACACAAAAGAAGTAACTAGTATGTGAAAAGTTTAAGTATTTGTCAAGTATCTTATATACCCTTTCACTTTAGACAAAAAGAGAAATCTTGTGAAAACATATCAATTTGTTTACAGCACAAACGATCAGCAAATAGATAATCACAACAAATAAGATATTTTCTTCACCTGAAAGTAGAAGAACGAAGATGTCACTGCACTTAGCCACAAAAATAATGACACGTATAACAAGTAAGTTGATGACCATATAAGGCGAAGTCCTTCAAGCAAAGCCCAAAACCGAGGCTTTGTTGAAGCAGCAGCTGAGCTTGCAGTCCTTAGAGAAGATTCTTTGTTAGCAAATTTCTCATCCAGGTGTTTGATTTCAGTTCTTCTATTACTGGAAAAATATGGAAAAGAATTTAGGAAGAAAAAAACATAACAGAATAGAACATAGCAGAACACAGGTTAAGTGAGTTCAAAAATTAAGAACACGACGTTAAGCTAATATGAAATATCTATATCTATACTCAAGTTTATAGTGAAGAAATTATTTAGAGCATGAGACATGTTGTTCATTTTACTATCTGTGATTTTCACACAACATAATTTTTTTTATTATTATTTTATGGGTGTATATACCTGAAGGAAGATAGTTCTTCAAAACTATGAGACATATCCTTGTTTATTCTTTCTGATGATTGGGCAGACAGTTCCATCAAGAGCGAAGCAATTAAAAGCAGATCTGGAAAGATGAGACTATGAGAGGGAAAAAAGTTACAGAAAAAGAACGTAAGAATCATTTACATGGGTGCACAAAGTGGGCAGATAAGAACAAGGAAACACCTACATGGTCCCAACCAAGCCATTGCTGTGGCAAACAACGAACCAAAAAGCTGACCGAATGTAGCACCAGCACCAATAAATCCAAACAATCTTGAACCTGACTGAATACACGGAGAATAAATATATGCAGGAGAAGAATATAATATATACATTGTTGCATAGCAGCCCGAGGTGGATAACTTAAACCCATTTCCGTGGGTTGAATTGGGTTGTGTTTTATCTAATAAGGGTCAAATCGAAATATTTAACAGAGAGGTGAATGGGTTAGATGAGTTGAACGTCGCCCAAAGTCTATTTCAATCATACAACCAATATTGTATTATTTTATCAAAGATAAACTATCATGGTAATAATCTTGGTTTTTGTAATTATAACTAATACATAATTTACATACAACATTTTTGAAATGAACAAAAAGTGCTTGAGAATCAACCCACCCTGGCTGACCCGTTATGACCTGTACTAAACATTACCTCTTTTAGCCTGAAATAGCAGCACATACCTCATTGTCCATGGCATCAATGACTCTTGCCCAGGTTGAAGATATAGTTATAAGATTTAGCAGAGCAACCTGTACATCATGTAAATTACTACTTAGAATGAAAATTATATCGGTGTTGTTCAAAAATTGCAACTACTAAGAATAGTTGCGAGAACGAGAGGAAATAGTCTAATACCCATAAGAAGAATCCGATTCTCACTGCAATGTAGAACCATCCATGGTCCTCCAAATTACTAGGATTTCTTAAACTATGATGGACTTCAGCCTTTACTTCCTCTTTTAGGGTGGATGATGTGGAGAGGAAATCCTAGAAAGTATAGCATGTCCAGTGAAATGTGAGAATTGGTACCCTACAATGAGTGTATCGTGTGTCATAGGGAGTTTTATCTTCACCTTTGGGTTTGGATTTGAGCTTGCGGGAGATGACAACATCCATAAAATGAAAAACAGAACAAGACTTGCACTAAAAAACCTGTGTATCAACACCAAAGCCTGGAATTCAACAAACATTTATTACAGGGTGATCTATAAAGAAGTAAATCTCCACAATGTATGTTATGCCATGAAGCTAGACGTCCGCCAAAGGAAGTGCCACAAAAAAGATTTTTCTGTAACATTTCAAATTATATGATCTAAACCAAATAACGTTTCAAATTATATGATTAGATAAAATATATATGTTCGTAAACCTATTTACATAAATAGAATAAACATAGTATTGCAAAAAGTAAAGAGTTTTCGAAATCAGTGAAGAATGAACTAGCTAAGCTTTATAGCTCAAAATGCATCCATACAATCTAAATGGGAAAAGGATGTTCAAGAGACATACTTATATGTGCAAGTCATGGCATGTACTTTGGAAGTTGTGTCCAAACTCTGGTCTCTAAAAGTTATGTACCAGATCTTCATTATTTACTTAATTCTTCTAGCAGTGCTATTTAAGCTATTCATTATTCACCAAGTTAATGGCATATAGCACAATGAGAGTTCAATTTGGGCTGTGTAAGTAGAGAACATTACAGTTATCATTTTATAAATTCTAGATCATAAGATATTTACTGCTCCTTATCAGTCTTGGAGTTCAAAAAATTTGGAAAGTGTAGTCCTAAATATGTTGTGCACTTATGACTCTTGATCCAAAAGGTCAAACTACAAAGCAAACGTGGATTGTATGCTTCTTCCTGATGGCATCGTGTTACTCGACAAGACAAGTCAAGTGCTAATGGAAAGCTAGAATTGAGAATGGATAACCAATAACGTATGGGTAATAGACTAACTCAAACTAAAAAATAGAATCAAAGGCTAATTCTCTCATGTCAGTATGAAAGTAAAGCATCTAATACTTATGACCACAACCCTATAACCTATTAGTTCATTTCCTTGCAAAGTATAATGATTTGATTTTTAACCTATCCCAAAGTAATTTAGAATGTAAAACGCGGATATGTTATTTACTTAACAACTCTATGCACAATCATCATGTCCTACCAAACAATATTACAAACATCTCCCTATAATAATTTTACAGAACAATCGACTCAAATGAAAACAAAACCTTTAAATAAGTACGCATCATCTAAATGCTAATTAGAAATACAAACATAATTAAATCAACCACAAAAACTTAGGGATTGTGTGTGTACCTTAGCTTTAGAAAAATGAGGTGATGAGAAAATGAGGGTTGAAAGAGGGGCAGCAATTAAAGTCAAAATTAATGATCCAACAAAAAGTCCAGGGAGGTTATCTAAACCTAATGAAATAGCGCCTTCATCTCGTAAAGGTAAAACAACAAAATATGCACTTAATACCTGCATTAAATTAATTGAAAATAGAATAATCTTAGGGTTTAGTCACATATATAAGATAATGATTGATTGAAGGATGAATACTTACAAAGAAAAAAGAGCAAGTGGAGTAGAAAACGTTGTAGGTTTCGTGAGGATGAATCGTAACGAATATTGATATGAAGGATTCTATTTGTTGTCTGCTGATTATCATTTCTTTCTTTTAATTTTATTTTCCGAATGGTGATTATGAAGAATGATGGTAGAACAAACAGATTCAGTTGCAGTGAATCGATCGATCAACAGAAAAAGGACTATAAAGTTGTTGTTTTTTTCTTTTTCTCCTTCCCTTATTTTGTGTTGAATTGAACATCTTTTAAGCCAACTTTGAAACTTACAAGTAGATATTATATTTAGAAATAACGACCGACCCTTTTCACGTAGAATTCTAGTCTAAAAATTTGCCTAAAAGGAAATTTAATTCGGCGAACCTGACAAACTCAATTAAATTACATAACGTGAAATCGAGAAACCAAAGAGGTTCACTTAGTTCAAAGATTGTACGATTTTCTAGGATTCAAAAAATTCACCTAGTTGGCCTAAGCTTAATTTGCATTTAGGCGAACTTTACGTGCCACGTGGCGTATTTTAATTGGGTTTGATATAGTTCGCCGGATTGATTTTCTTTTTAGATGAACTTTGTTAATACATTTGTAAAAATGTTCTGACACCGACTATGTGAAAACATTACCTTTGACCGTCCACCAGAGTAATTATCTCTTATATTTATACCTAATTTTAAGACCTAAACATGTTACTCATTGGTTTTATATGGAGCCCCATCGTTCAATTTGTGTGCTTACGATGGACTCACTACTTCCACCATAAGTGAACCGACATGACATGTAGTTTCATTGTGTCCACCAAGAACTATGAGTGTATCTCCAAGTACAAGTTCAATGAATGATGTCTTGGTCTATTCTAGAGATTAACCATCATAATTTTGCTCAATCTTTTAGTTCACAACCACTTACTTTATTCTCTCGTACAAATGAACACATAACACAAAACGCACTCTGCACATTTCAAAATAAATATTTAACACTTTCGTCCTCCGTTCCAATCCTTCACACCACCACAATCACTACCATTTCCCATCACATTGTGCTCATAAAATGTAGTTGTCTAAATGACAAAAGACGCATTGGAACAAAAGATGATCTAAAATGACAAAATGAACACTCGTATATAATGCAGAAGTATACAAAATTATGGCAACTATCGATTTTAAACCTCCTTTGACATCTTTTTCTTATCTTCAGATATGGTTTCAACTTGATCAATACAATTGTTCCCACTTTCAGAAGTTTTAGTGCCTGAAACTTGTAACTACTCTTAAACATGATTGCATTGTGTTTTTTTCTTCAGTCTATTAATTTGTTTACACAATAGAACAATAACAACAATCTGAACCAATTTTCATGACTTGCACATACTTTTGAGAAAACATCTAGTAGCAGTATAATTATGTGCAAACTCGTTCTTCCAAACATAAGTTTCCAAGGTTTAAACAGGAAGTGGAAGCATCAAAAGGCAATACAAGATCAGGATACAAGTGAGACATGAATTAAAAGGAATAAGGAATCATATATTCATATGAGGTGACAAGGATACTTGGAACACCAAATTTCTAAATCCATGCAGTGTCTGACCACAAACGCTACACGATTGATCATGGGTTCACTTACTGAAGCCTCTCTTTCCTTAGCCTTTCCAGTTCTTTCACCATTTGCCAGTGTTCATGCGAAAGACATGTCTCACCCATGCTCAAAGACATCAAACGACCCATAGTAAGCCATCTGTAAATCATAAATGAATAATATTTATAAGCAATAGCATGATTTTGATGTCAAATGGTTACAAATTTGACTAAAAGAAACGGGTTAAATGGGTCCAACGGATCAACAAGTCAAAAGTTAGAACTTTTGATTAATAGAGATGCTATAACTTTTTTATCTCATATTTTGGCACGTAAATTCTAAAAAGTTCAGATATAAATTGTTTATAGTTGAGACAATATATACCAAAATTACCCATTTTGACCAATTATCCAACCCAGCAGGTCCCCTTATTTTGCCAGCTCTACTACAATTATAAGATGGACAACCATCTGCCAATAACAAACCTGTTGAAATCTTCAGTTCCTAGGCTCCGATCAACTTGTCTAGCTGCAACCATGTCATCTTCTACCACCTGTCATTGCATTGTGCAAAATAACTATCATCAACATTCAATGCTTTAATCTTTTGCTTTTATGTGGCATTTATTTCTAGCAAGGCCAGTCACTTGAATGTGATATACTAAGGAAGCACTAAAACCAACTCGTATGTACCTTTTGCATTTCTGACCCAATAGAATGTGACAACGATCTAAGAGTCGCCAAATACCATCTCCATGCATTTAATGTTTGTTCATCTATAATCCCCAAGGTGTCCACAGACGATGGGTGGAAAGGGAGAACTAGATCAGCTGGTAAGATGTTTGATTTTCCTTCAGAAAGAATCAGTATTTGAACATCTGCATCCATCTTCATTTGATAATATTTAAAATCATATTCCACCTGCGTATAAAGAAAAAAAAAATACTAAACACGCCACAAAATTATATTCAATCAAATCGTATAAACAAGGTTTACCTACAAAGTACCTTTTGGAGATCCATTAGATCCTTGAGCAATCGAGTATTCTCAACACCGTTACTGTTTAGAGTCCCTGATTGTAATGCTGTCTCATCTATTGTAAAATGTGAACCCTCTGCACACTGAAGAACCCCGGGCACAAGTCTGCAGAATTTATAACACAAAAATGTTAATATGTTATAGAGATTAGCCATTATAGCCTGAAATACATAAACATTACACTTGTATACCTGTTTGTTTGGTAATCCTTTACAGGGGCAAGTGAAGCATTGTTAAGATATTCCACCGAGAGGGGCATGCGCTGAGTGAAAGGTAAGAGGTTGTTCAATGCATCATTGATACGGTTACCAAACACGGATATACTTGACTTGTCAAAACTGGTAAGATTGAGGGATAGCTTGCCCACGGCAATTGAGTCTACCCTTACATGAACCTGTACCAACAATTCTTGTTTAGGAAGGATAAAGTATGTCTGATAAAGAATCATACACTATGTAGAGGTGCAAAATGGGCAGATTAGGTGGGTTAGGTAACAGGACAAAATCGGCTTTTTTGGTACGGGTCAGATTGATGTGACCCAGAACGCTTTTTGTCCAAAATGTCAAGTAAAATTACATTATTTCATCGATAAACTATTCTTTTAAATAAAACTATTTAAGAGGTTGTATGCATCAAGATACAGTTTCCCTAACACTCAACTCATATGTCATGTTTCCTTTAAAGCTAAATTTTCAAATTTTATCCATTTGACTTGCTGATAGAGCACAATGCAAATTATACATTCACAAGTAAATGGAAAATTGCCATTTCTAAGACTGCTGATGTAACTTCTAACCTTTGACAACAGGTGTAATAGCATAAAATGAGCTGCTAACTCGTCATCACCGAGAACTACAGTAAGATGGCGCAACAAGGATTCACGTATTCCTTTCACCACATGCGGTTTTGGCTGTAAGATCAGAAACACCAAACAATATTCAACAATGTAAACAAGCAGTAAGGCGGTGATTTACCAACAAATCGGATCAACCTCACGTACCTCCATTGTTGGTGAGCTAAAAACCATATCATTAAGTGAGAGCTTTCTGTGTACAAGACAATGTAGACGTGGCACCTGAAAAGTGAAAATGTATTAGTAACATCAAATCAAAAACATGAAAAGATTAGTCACTAAAATATCAAAGTATAAATGAAGTCCAACCTTGCTAGGCGGTAGGTTGACCGATTCTTCTTCGTCAAAACAATTTGTGAATTCATTTTCACCACTTTTATCATCTTTAACATCAGTGTCAAATGTAAGGACACCAATAAACTCAAACACTTCATTTAGCTTCAAGTCAGACTCTGGAGAGTCATATATCTGCAAAAATATAAACACTTCGTAAGAACATTTTGATTTATATGAACTATGTGACCATTGGGCTTAAAAAGAAACAAAAGAAATTACCTTCACTAGACAAGGGAAATTATTTCTATCAAAATCAGGCACCATACTAGTACCACAGCCTGTTTCCTCAGTCATATCCTCCATTGGGAGAGATTCACCTTCTCGCTGCTCAAGCAATTTTTAATATTAGCATACCACACTAGGGAGATTATGTTTAGTTGACAATTTAAATAGAGAAACTATCAGCTCACCATCTTTTTAGCACGCGGTGAACTTGACATCTCACTACCAGATTCCTATCATCGAGAAAATATATATCAGACAAAACGTAAAGCGTTAAACCTTATATTATTCCTACTTGTATACATAAAAAAGACTCAATATTTCAAATGACTAGAAACATACTTGCATATCCACCTCTTCAGATTCATAACAGTTGTCCCTCTGTCGCTTCTCTCGGTTCAGCGATGTAGTGTATGTACTCATCTCACCATCAGAAGTCGAATCAGCCCATGAGTTTTGTCCAGGGACCTAAGAGACAAACAATTCTATCCTCATTAAAAACATTATATAGGCGACTGATAACATAAATTCAATTCAACAATCCCTTTCTTTTTATAATTTATAAGAACTCACAGGAACACAGTAGAGTAGCCGACGCTCCCATACTCGCGTATCAGGCGAAGGACCCATGGGAAATTGAGAAACATCTGTAAACTTGTTGGTATTCCATGTCCCTTCATTCTTCATTGCATATCACAAAAATTAAAATGCTAATCATTTAAATAACATTTCTAAATCTTGTTAAGAGGTTAACTAAAAGTCTAAATACCTTATAAGCACCAACATAAAATTCATTCCCCAACATATCTTGTATCATTCCACGGTATCGAACTAACGAGTTCGGTCGAACCGATTTAACCGTTGATGGAGTTAAAATTGGGACCTATACATTACAATTATAATTAATTATTATAAGTCCATTATATGTATTCAGAGTATATAACATACTAAAAAACAGAGATACGAAATCATAAACCCTAGAAATATTTATGTATTATTCCATGAAATTTAAACATATAAAACAAATATATACTGAAATATTTTAAATGTATAATAACATAAACCCTAGAAATGTGTTTTTATGTATAACAGTACCTGATTAAGGCCGTCGTTATCAAAAAGGAACTCACGGAAGAGATCAGAGACGCCCCAATCTTTGCGGTCAAAAGAGGCCGGGTCTGAACCGGAGGCGACCGCTTTGTCAAAAGTGAACCGGACGGCACCGAGCGGGTTAGCCAAGCAATCGTATTGACGTCCCACCATCTCCAGATTTGGATATAAGTTGTATGTTTTTGTCTCACAGAATATCAGTCGATCTCTGACGTGAATATGTGAACTCTGTAGACTTGTATCGGCTTCCCGCGCTAACTGTTGTTAAGTAAGCTGGCTTCCCACCAATTTACTAGGGTTACGTGGATTCCCGCCAATTTTAGCCATAACGTAGGCACAGGTTTTCTACTTTCTTTTTTAATTTGTAATTGTAATTATAACGAGTATTTTTAACTCGTGCATTGCGAGAAACTTTAATAAAATTCTATTTTTATTAAACTTGGCTATGTAATAAAACATTACAATATTCTAGGAAGTTAGCGTTGTAACGAAGTGGAATTCAATCAATCGTCATTATTTTGAGATTTCAGATACTAATTGAGACCCAACATCAATATCAATACATGAAATGTAAAAAACATAGTTAAAAAGAAGTTTAATAGTTGGCCAAAAATGCAAATGAAACGGCCTTCAACAACGTACTTAGAGATGTTTAGCCTCTACCACTGCTTCATATACTGCCCTCATCGACATATTTCAACGCTACTTTAGTTGCATCTATACTCCATATAGATTACAAAATGAATCGAACAAAGAGTCAATCACATTTAGAGTCATGAAATATAATTTATAAAATAATTCAGTTTAAAACATATCATGTGAAATGTAATTATATATATATATATATATATATATATATATATATATATATATATATATATATAGGCGAATCTTCCTCTTTGAAACCGGGGTTCATGGACTCCACTTATAGCACCCACAATGGGTTGAGTTATTCAAAAACTTTTTTTAGAAACACATCACCTTGCACTAGTTTTTATGTAAGATTAAACTTTACACTCTAATGACAAAAGCTTTTCTAAAACTTTTTGTTCAAAAATTGTACACACAACCTAGTTTTTTATTTAAAAACAAAACACACATGATATTCATTGAGCTATTGAGTAAAAACTCAATTTTGGCAAACCTTTTTGTGACATCTGGCAAATTTGGCCGTCATTTGTACCTAAGCTAGGTCATTATTACTTGTATTTAGTTTGAAATATGACTAAGTACATTAACATTATGTATATTTATATATAAACGTACGTAATTAATTTAATCACGCAATTTATATATAAACGAACACGGGGACTTTTTTGGTGTTAAAATATAAACGACACTTTCAGGTTAACCATAAAACGTAACTCTAATTTTTATAAGTTCTAAAAACATATTTAAGAGTTGAATAAAAGTTTCGGGTTAAATCGAGCACGTTTGACCAAGTTCCCGAACACGAAACCACATCAGACCCTGAGTGTCGCAGGGGAACCTGAGTGTCGCAACCTGCGACACTCAGCCAAGTGTCGCAACATTTATAACTAAATACTAAGGTTCGCAACAACCTGCGACACTAACCCGAGTGTTGCAACAATCACATGTTTCGCACCTTGCGACACTACCTTAGTGTCGCAACCCTTTGAACTTTCGCATCAAGTGTCGCAGTAACCTGCGACACTAACTCTAAGTGTCGCACAAAACAGTGAGATCAAAACCACATTTTCACAAGGTATTAAGCGCGCGTAACCACAAGTAACAACGAATATTTATATACGACACCAATCATACACGCAATACATATACTCTTATAAGTATACAACGAAACAAAACATAATAATAATGTCTTCGGGAATTATTATTACAAAACGTCACAAACGGGCCGTACACGTTTTCTAAACGCAAACGATAAACAAACATTTGGACATAACTAGTTGAGTGGACAACTAGCATGAATGATCTTTTGAGACGTTCACTTACACATAACCTTATGCGTTTAGGGCGCTAGAAGGTTACATTTTGAATACACGTTTATTGATATAAACGCTCGCTTTCAAGACTCAGGTGAGTCTCATAGCCCCACTTTTCACTGTTTTATACTTACGGGGTGAGATACATTGCTTATCTTTACATATGAACACATGTAACTAATAATTTTATACGGATTGCATGAGTACTTTTCTAATCCACTGAAGACCTCCCATCATAGTTTCGTTAGTTATGGACTTAAGCGCGGATATTAGTAAATGGATCCATTTGGGACTGACAATCCCCGTCCGGGGTAGTAGCGCTACCACGAACCGTTCCGTAGAAACGGACGACTTGTATTTGTTTCGTACGAGTGTTTGGATTAGGCACTCGTGGGGGCGCAATTTGTACTTGATTGTATTGTACTTACTGTTAAGCTTCGACTATGAGCTCATGACAATGGTATATACTTACTTACATTTTGTTTGGTTGCAAAACACTGATGAAATCTCGTGGTTCATACTTACCGATTTACTGATAAACCTGTGAGCTCACCAACATTCGTGTTGACCCATTTTAGCATGTATTCTCATGTTCACAGCAACAGTAGGACGGTCTACAGAGAACTCTAGCTCGAGTCGCATGCTTTACAAACAAACAGAGAGATTTTCCTGCATTACTATTTTTGTATTGGTAGTTATGTACTAAGATCTCTAGGCTTTCGCATGAACTCGCGGATAGAACAAAAATGTATTTTTGTGAACAACATATTTTACGAAATGTAATTTAAAACGTCTCATTTAGAGGTCGTTTGTTATAACTCGTGTAATGATCCATGAATAGTCGCGCTCCGACCCGACTTCCGCTGCATACTAAATTTGAGGGTGCGACACCTTTGACACAAAAAGCTTTTAACTCCAATGGTATTGAGCTTTTAAAAAAATGTTTTTTTGTTAAAAAAAAACCCTCAGAAAAACCCCTTACTGGAGACGCTCTTAAATCACGTACTAAATTAGTAGGACACTCTTGTAAATTTACTCGGACCCATTTGAATTTGAAAAAACCAAACCCAAAGTAATACTTGAGAATAACCCAGCTGTTATAGACTAAAGTCCTTAATGTGGCCCATTCAAATCTGCCAATACAATCTAATGGATCTATTTCGAGTTATGACTTGCAAACTAATTAATAAAGGACAACCTGACTTCTTAATACTCACTTTTTCAGCTACTAGGAGACACAATTATTAGTCGTATTAGTAGTTATTTAAATTTAGGTTACTATATTAACATTTTAAAATATTGATTGTGACAAAATATTATCAAATTCGAGCAACATATTTGTCTATTAACATAAATTCTATCGTGTAGTATTACATATTTAAGAAATGCTTATGTTAAGTCGTGTTTGTAACGACCCAACATGTATTAAAAGAAATATTCATTTTAATTTGTTTCTCATTACGAATTGAAGTTAAAAAATTGGACCTCATTAACTCTAAATCCTAGATTCGCCATTATATATATATATATATATATATATATATATATATATATATAATTGACTACATTTCACATGATCTGTTTTAAACTGAATTATTTTATAAATTTTATCCAATTAACCGGTCACATAAGATATTATAATGAAAATTAAGTTTCGGACTACCAATCTACATACCATGAAACTATTTTATTTACATGTTGAACTACAAAATCTGTATAATGGCTTCTTCTTCAAAATCAAAAACATCAATAGTAACTACTCACTTATATCTACATACCATACAATTGCACTTCATTAGAACACTAACAAACTAAATAATACATAACCATTCCCTTGTACACTAAAGAAACTAATTAAATATTGCGTCAGAGAATGCACACATAAATAGTGGTTGAGTGTTAGATAAAAGTACGTACACAATGCAGAGTTTCAGTATTTAGAACTCATGGTGCAACTAATTAACCTAAATATGTTGATGTTGTTTTATAGTTTTGGATCATAATCACTTGACCATTAACTTACAGAGACTTGAGAGGAATCATCTCAGTTCATGGATGTTAATAAACATCTCGAAATCATCTTGAAACGAATTGAAGAAATGTTTTTTCACCTTAAAAATTCACACACAAAAATGTATAATTAAAGATTTGTCAGGTTAGGAGCAGTACCAATTACCAATTACCAGTTGGTAATAGTAGCTAAAAAACATATCCGTCACATTTTAAAAATATGTATTAATTAAACCAATTAAATATCACATTTTCCTTTCAATAACATTTTAGTCATTTATAAAAGTTAACATTTGTTTTGAATCAAATCGAAATATCATTATTAACAATTAAAATTGACACGCGGAGTGTCATATTGTTGATACAAAAGAGTGTACAATAGTACACATTAAAATAATTGGTGCAAATAAAATGTCACCGCTCTTCAAAGAGTATAAAATAACGATATATATTTGTCTTTTCTTTGACGAAAAATGATAGACGTTCAATTTAACTAGAACACTAGGCGGAGAAAAATTATGAAACTTATGTAACTTAGTGGTTGAACCATCTATCTCCAATTTTGTGGAAGTTTTATAACTAAACTTACCATCGTTTTGATTTTCAATTTAGCAACAATGTATGGAAGCTCCTTGTTTGG
Organism: Gnaphalium uliginosum; assembly: GCA_963930675.1. NCBI lineage: Eukaryota > Viridiplantae > Streptophyta > Magnoliopsida > Asterales > Asteraceae > Gnaphalium > Gnaphalium uliginosum. The sequence continues at coordinate 21,633,098 of OZ005684.1, read as the reverse complement.
CTTGTCAAGAAGTTATGTAAAAGCCTCTTCTTTTGCTTTGTGTTGTAACAACCGTATCCTTATCATGAAACGTAAACGTCATACAACAAAACGCAGTTTAAGAAAATACTAGATCACTACCCGTGCGATGCACGGTGAACTAAAGAATTAGTAAAGTTTATAAGAAAATATGACGTTGATTCATTCAATTCTTCCAAAAGATGGAATTATTTTTATACATTGAACTCGTATGTCGGGGAATACTTATGAATATTGGATAATGAATGTAGAACAATAAGATTACTGACCAAAATATTTGTTTAGAGAGTAAACTAAACATTATACACCAAGATCATTTTAGTTATCTCCATGGAGCTTATTCACCAATATTGGGCATAACACTGCCCTCATTGATATTTTCAAAATTCTTTCACTCCGTTTCATCATCTTCATCAAAAGTAGACACACCTATAGCAAATCTCGTGCTCCAACAAACATCACACTTGTTGAATATACCAAGTTCTTGACGTGACGATTATAAATGTTATGTTGGTTAGATATAAGATTGAACACCTCAAAGGCAATTACATACTTGGTAATTACCAAGCAAGATTAACAATTAACATTTAATAATGATCTCTATCTCTGATTATTTATTGAATGAAATAAGGCGCAAATCCAATTTAAACATTTGAAAGCTCTCATATCACAATTTGCAAAGGACGAAATCATATGACATAACTTGAATATTTATTCCAATCAACAAACATAATGAGCATTGTATAAACAATTTACATATAGTTCTAATGAGAAAGATCGATACTGATTTTTTTTTAATAAGAAAAATCATTTTGATTCATCAAGACCAAACACAATCCATATGTGTGATCGAAAACGACACTTAAACAATCTCAAAATTAAAACAACAATTTGGTGATCAATCCAACATCCAGAATGATCAGACCTGCATCAAGTTTGAATTCAAAGTTTTCGATTTGTCCAAAATCAGATATCGATTTCATCTAAATAAGAAAATTGAAATTCACATAAGACCCACAGATCCAAATGCAAAACAAAAAACATATAGAGTAAATTGAGATTCGATTTGACGTAGTGAACAGAAAAATTATGAATAAATATCTAAAATACAAAATAAACCGCATATCCTACAATTATTTAATTTAAATTGTTACCTTTTCGTGCGCATCCTAAATCGTTGATAGATACATCGAGATGAAGAAGACTGTAATATATGATAAATGAGAGGAGAAAGGAGATAATTTTAGAATGATGAGATGAGATAATTACGTAACTTCCCTAAAAATGGATTATTTATTGTGAAAATCAAGGGGTGTAACAATCGATCAGATATTGTGAGAACCAATCGGTGTTAATGACAGTTTTTAGAATAATTAATTAATTAATTAATAATATAATTATTAATAATTTAATTAACTAAGGAGAAAAAGAAGGAATGGATTTTGGCGCCAAATAATGGTGTGATCGTCAGAGACCTAATATCCTATTTTATTTGTTTGGTTGGATAGTCATTACACTGTATTTTGTGTAAGATTGACATTTTTATTATTACTTTTTACTCACCTTTAATAATGTTAATATACGACATTTAGTTAAATTATACATATTTATTTTTGAAATTGAACAATTAATTTGGGACGTTCATAAAAGGAAATATAGGTTATAAACATGGGACGTAAGGAGTAATAAATAGTTTCGTTTTCCCATTCTGTTTAATTGATTTACCATTTTATCATATTGTATTATAATCATACAATATCATCTTGTGACAAGCTTAATAATATCTCAACAAATGTCTTCTATTTGCAAATTCCAAAAGTACAATTTAAAATCATGCCTTTCAAAGCTCGAATATTGTTCTTATTTCATATGCAGTCTGTGTATATTTTGGTTTGACTATTAAGGTTATAATTGGTCATTTAGTAATACAAGTATGAAACTAATAGAGTTTTTAGTTTTAAACTCGTATTACGAAATACAAAATTGTACTTCAGAATGTAGAAGAAGTACATCTTTCAATCTTCTATAACAATTATAGGATATATACGCGCTTGGACACAAATCTGTACTAAATACAACAAAAAACACATAGCTATATCGTGTTATTTTGATATTTCCAACAAACAATGTATGTAGTAACTGCTTATATAATACTACATTCATTAACCTGAAAACAGTTTGGTAAAAAAGTTTCCAGATTTAGGCTTGTCCACACAAGCTACATGAACATATCTTCCAAGTTTATCCACTTGCCTGGGCTCACCCCTTGTGTCTTTCTTGCATACTTTACATGTCTTATCAACCCACCCTTCTTCTACATATTCACCATCAACTGAAAAACTCTAAATTAATTAGTTTGTTATATCGTGTTAACTGAAATATACTAGTTTAAGAAATTACCTTCAACGTATGATTTGAAGAAATCTTTGTATGTCCCTCCAATTTTCCTTCGAAGAGCGCCATACTGCAAACATAATTAAACTTCTTTTATGAACATATACAAGTTTCTTTATAGTTGTTTATAACATAGAACTAAAATATATGTTCTATGTTTACATTGACTAGCCTAATGAGTACAATTACAATAGTTAGCTGAAAAGAAAACAATTCAAATCTAAAGGTGTACTAAGTTGCTTGTAACCTCCTAACCTGTATTGTTCGAAATCAATGACTGATAAGAACATAATAGTCTTTGTAAATCCTTATAACATTGGGAAGATTAATGTGGCAGTTTAAGCTAATCCATCCATTTTAACTCATACTGGATATTTTACTCATTTTGACCTGTTACACAACTCGACCATTTTGACACTACAGTTGTCGGTTACACAGGGATGTCAGTGCAGGTTATCAAATTAAATAACATTACCGAAATGCATAACTTTTTTTTTAGGAAAACTAGTAACCAATAACTTATATTGAATACATGGTCTTGCTGTTTTTTTGGAAATCCGGCCATACTAAACCAAACCAAACAGAAATCGACTTGTTCAGTTGGGCCAAACACAACTAGATACCAGAACTGAACCAAACCAAATGACATATTATTTTGGTTGGTAAGCTACTCAATTCTGGAACTGAATTACTGAACCTATCGCAATCGAATTCATGGTTTTGCAATTTTCTTGAAAAATGAACCACACCAAACCAATTCAGTTGGATCAAAACCACCAAAATCTATAAGAGTGATTCGGGTATGTTGAGCCGAAGATAGTTTGAGAACTAATTACCTGTTCCCTGCTCATTTGTTCTCCGGATTTGGTTGCTGACCTAGCATCTTCAATAAGCTGTGCATCTTCAGCTGATCTAACTTGAGCAAAATCTAGAGCTTCTGTAACACTTTCAAACAGATTCTGCTTTCTTTTCTTCGGCTTTTCTTCTTCATCATCTTTGTTACCTTTTTCTGTTTTTGCTGAAAATACTTTGAATTTGTAAGAAGAATTGGTTGTGTTAATGTTAAGGGTCTGTTTTGACAAAGTGAAATTAGAAGCAGGAAAAGCAGGTGATAATGGAAGAGCCCTTAGCCCCATCCCCATGCTTTTGCTACTTCTTTGATGATATAAAGTTATAAACCAAATTCACATGAAAACTATGCTTTATATACTTTACTTTGTATCCAAGTGGTTCAAGCCTAATCTAGAGTTTAAATATTCAAGAAAATGAGCGGGTCAAATGGATCGACACAGAACAATTTAGTTTGACTCGTCAACATTTTTGTTCGGGTAAACAGAGAACGCTTTCCTTGTTCAGGTTATCACAAGAGGGCGAGTTTTTTCAACTCAGATGTACGTGATCTAACTGAATATTTTTGCTCGTATATTAACTAATATGATGCTTATAAATAGTTATTAACAATAAAGCTTTTTTGAATAAATAAAACAAATTGAAAGGCTGTGAACACCTTTTTTTTTCTTTAAAATAAATGTTTACATTTAAGATTTCTTAACGGATTAGTTTGTAATTTTCTATATTCGTTTTGGATGGAGGGAGTTTAATCTGCTGTCAAACCAACTAGTAGAAGAAAATTTGGTGGTTATGTTTTTGCTGAGTAGGACCATTGGAAGGCAACCACGTGTCACTCACCAATACATGGTTTATGGAATGCTACGTGGGCTTGTGACTGACTACTAAAATTGAGAGGAGTAGTTTTGCTTGTCCTTTGTCATTGTCACTCAAGGATTGCCAAATACATATTGCAATAGTGCCTAGTACCTTGTGCAATGAGAGTTGTACATTTATATCAAATTGTTGGGCTTTGAAGTTCTATAAATATCTATCAACTTTAAGAAAACCCACAAAGGTTAGACTGCACTTTATTGCATAATGTACAAATTCTAGCATAATGTGTGCATGTTAAGAAAGCACTGCTCCGGATAAAAGGAAATTTAAGCCCTTTTAGCTAGCACAAATTAATGTACAACCATATATAGAGCAAGATACTTCCTATTAATATGAACACAATCTAGTTACACAGTATATATCAGTCATAAGTTTTATACAACATAAACCATGCCAACTTCTAACAAAGATGCCGGAGGCACCTTTAACACTACATCCGGTCCCCTACAATTCCGCCTGAGAAAATTATATGCGAAATTAATCGCTAACCTCTTAAAAACTGACGATCCTTGCTTTGCTTTCACGTGTGAGTGTCCAAGTATGAATGCAGTCCCGCTTTGCTGAGCATCTAATAAGTCATGAAGTTCTTCTCTCATTTGCACGTCTTTTGGATCATCCGAATCGTTGTGATCATCAATAGCAAATGTTACTCGTCTTCTTTTCAGTTGTGTGTCATTCTCGATTATGCCTGTTATGCTCTCTATTGTTGGAAACCCAACTGATACACTAACTTGCTGCATACTTTCTTCTGATTCAAAAGGTCGTGATGTGGAAAAGTCAGAGTTCCCTATTACTGCAAGCCGATACTCCCCTGATGATCTGCTTGATGGAAGCCCGTCATCCTCGTAACCTGCATAGTGGGGACCACGTAAGAGAAAGCGGGATGTACGTCTATACATGGTATCGAAAAATCTACATGTTTGAATTTGGGAAATTCTGATTATTTGAATTGGTAATATGACCAGAAACATCAGTTTTGTTCTCAAAATAAATTAGATAATCTGTTTATTTTTGTTGTAAATGGCAGTAAACTAATTATCAAAAGCAGATTTGTATAGTCAGTTAAAAAAAAAAACAAATCCAAACAACCTCCAAGTATGTTCTGTACCTGGATGCATATACTCATATTTTCATCCATATCCATAGAACTGTTCTCTAGACCATTTTTCATGTTATTAACATTCATCAAAAAACTTATAACCAAAATCTATAAGATGAGTATATCAATATCAACATCCATAAAGGTGGATGCAAATTTTAAAGTGACGAATTTGACACATATCTGACCCATTCAGCGGTCAAGTGACTCAAGTCATGAAAGCTAGTAATATTAAAAGGTTACCTGGATCACTAGTCAGTTCAGGGCGGCACCAGTCATAACGTATAAAGTCAGCGATCCGGTTCACAAGTTCAGACTCAAAAGAATCCACATCCTGGTGAACATCACGGTATCCATAGCGCACAATACACCTATACGATCTAAGACTCGCAGGTCCCACACGGCCCATAAGGTACCTCTCAGCTGGAGGAACAAAAGGGACAGGTACGGCTTTCACACACACAAACACCAAGATACGGTGAAATGCAGGCAGATTAGTCACGAACCGTGAGAAGTTGGCCGGGATTCCTGATGTGAGATCTGTGAACACAAGCCCGATCCCGGGGACCCTAGACATGCCTAAACTTGGACCTAAAGCTAGTAGCCATTCTAAAGAGACCTTATTTTGAAGGTCATATTCGTACTTTTTGGTAGTAGTGTAGTGCCAAGCAAACATTATGGTAACGAGAAATAGTGCTAAGAGAAGAGGGAGCCATGCACCTTCACGAAACTTGACTAAAGAAGCTGAGAAATATAGTAGTTCTATAGACCCAAAGAAGAGTAGGAAACAAAGAGCTAAAATTGGAGGTTTATGCCAACAAAGAATAATCACCAATGACGTCAGGCAAGTTGTAACGAGCATTACCGCCATAACAGCCAATCCTGTCAAAAGCAACTTACAATATCAATACTAAATTATCGATCTCTTTGAATAAAATCATTTAAGAGATTGCACACATTGGAAATAGACTCTGAATGGCTTTCAAACCCTTTGAACCATTTAGTTAAAAAAAATCAAGTTGACCCCTTTCAGGTAAAACACAACCCAAATCAACCCATAAATAAGTAAATAGCTCGAATTTGACACCTCTACTGAATGGTTATCATAGAATGTTGCTTAACACCACAATGTAAGGAATACACCTTACTTTTTGATGTCAAGCATATTACTTCAGTTTCAAGATTAATAACTTTCACAAATTTAACATCAGTATTTTCACTTCTTTAATTCTGCTTGTTTACTGGAATACTGTTAGCAAACTTTATTAAAAAAACACAATAAATGACCGTAAATTATGAGCTAAAAGATAAGTTCATTTGACCTCATAAGTCAATCTAGAAAGAACAAAGTTCAGTTACTAACCTGATGCATTTCCCATGTGTTTTGTATCCCTGAATCCAATGGTCACAGCAATGCATAGGATCATAAGTATCCAGTTGATCTCCGGGATGTAAATCTGACCATGTTTCTTGTCAGATGTATGAACAACCTTAACTCTCGGAAAACAACCTAGTGATTGACTCTGGTTAATGATCGAGAATGTTCCACTTATGATTGCTTGACTCCCAACAACAGATGCAAGAATAGCTATAACAAGCACTGGCCACCTTACACTTTCTGCATATGTTATAACCTTGTGTCATTTACTAGTACTTAATATTCTGATCATTTCCATTATCTTCAAAGATTTTAAGTTTTAAAATATTGAAAAATGTAAGTTAAAAGAATACCCGGCACGGAAACATAATAACTAATATCGTGTGTCATTTGGTGATGTTTTGACAAGTAAGCTGCTTGTCCCATGTAACCTAGTATTAGTGCAGGATATACAAGGAAGGTGAAAGCAATCTGCAAAAAAAGTCATTTCAGAATATTAGTCTCGGGTACATATGACATTAGATAATAGAAGTGCCCACACGGGTAAGTAAGGAAGATCGGGTTACGTAAAACCGATAATTTTAGAAGAGGAAAAGTATTTTTGCCCATTTTTATAATTTCTTACAAATGTTTATTGTTTCAAAAATGATTTCCAAAACTATATTACGATAGTGATCCAAACTTTGAACAATTCAATTCATAAAGTTGTACACATTGAAAAAAATACACTTTCAGCAACTTTTAACACGTTTGACCTGCTCCCTTTTAAGTAAATTTTATGATACAAGCAATTTGACCTGTTTAATATAGAACATAATCCAAATTGACCTATTCCTAAGTAAACAGTCAAAAATGACTCTAGTCAGTAATACCAAATGAGAAAACGTTGATGAGCACAAAAGGTGAAAAATACTGAATGTGATCCCACATGTAAGGTTTCAGGCAAAAATGTACCTGAATTGCAGAATATGAGAAGTGACCAAGATCAGCAAACATTGCTTCCGATCCTGCAAGTACAATTCAGTTGATCCATTATCATAACATAGCATTTGATTTTGAATATCACATGCAATACATAAAAGGAGTTTCCTATAGCTCTTTTCTACTTTTCTTTCTAGAAAAACCTTATTTACATTACATATATTTCAATTTATTTTAAATACACCAAAAATATGTTTGACCTCAAAAGTCAAACAGTACCTAGGTAGACACCAAATACGTTAACTTTTGAATAATTTACCTGTAATGCACAGCAAAATGCCTCCCAAAGACATCCACCCTCTTTTCTTTGTCTTCTTCAAAAACTTATACATATAATAGGGTGAAAGAGCTTTGTAAACATGTGGGTTCCAATAAAATATATTGTATAATCCAAGTCCACTGATGCATAACAACCACAACAAAACTATTGGAGCAAAAAAGAGACCCACTCGATGTGTGCCATAATGTTGGAGCGCAAATAGGCACACTAAGATGAAGCAGGTAATCGGTATCACAGCATCTGCAAATGAAAAAAAATACTTAGAATATGCACTCATACACTTAATTAAACTTTATTAAGTTTGAGCATCAAACGTTATGCTAGTTATCATAAGAAAAAGTTGACTTTTTGACATATAAGCCAAATAATCAGCTTCAAAATCCAAATACCCTCATTGTCAAGGTTAAACTGTGAGAGTATTGGTCAAACGTATAAAGCATCATTTTATAAAAACAAATACTAAAATATTTTGGATCACAAATAACTAATAATGGGTGAACTCACATTCATGGTGTTCTTTAGACATTGATAACTCAAGCCCAGAAACCGCAGAAAAAACTGCAAATGTGAAGAAAAAAAACATATAATGGTAAAATGTGAAAAGTAAACAAGAGATGACAAACGAAGCTCAACAGGATTCTATATTTACCAGATATGGCTGGAGTAAGTAGTCCATCTCCAATCACCATACAGGTGCCAAGAAGAACCAAGATTAGTAAAGCTGTATGCAATGTTTTGTGCCTTTCAAGCAACATTTTCACTTTTGAGCTATTTTCACTTTCTGGAGGTTGCTTGAGTTTATATGTGGAGAGTGATTCATCAGCAATTTGTCGGTTTGGCAGAAGGCTTACTTTAGCATGTCGGCATATAGAAGAATAAAGAGCAAAAGTTCCACCTATAGATTCATCAATAATGGATTGAATCTCAATTGTTAAAAATACTACATTAGAAAAAGTAGAGGTGGCAATTTCAACCCATTCCTTTTTTTTCTAATGGGTTTAAATTTTAACCTCTTTTTACCCATTACCCAACATGCCCATCTTAACCGACCTTTAAAACAACCAATATAGTTCTAGAATTGCATTAAACAGCAAAAAGAAAAACGCACAATCACGTGAACTGTGTGGCAATGCCTTTGAATTTGGTTTCTGTTTACATTTCTAAGGAAATGCAGATAAGATATTAAAACAGTGTTCTGTAACCACATACGTTTTTATAAAAAACAAAGCCAGTTTAAAAATTATGGGAAACTTCTTATTACCTGAAAAGTTTCATTTGATGTTCTTTATGCAAAGTTTATGCATATAACAAGAATTCGTTATCCAACTATAATCAGTTTAACTTTTGATACCCGATATGTTTAAAAAATAAAATTTTCATTCTTAAATCTTACATAAAGAGATAGCACATTGTTTACTTTAATAAATATAAGTTGTTTACCTTCACCATTATCATCAGCGCGAAGAACAATGAACACGTATTTGAACAAAGGGACTAGAGTTAAAGTCCAGAAAACAAATGAAAGCACGCCAAATATCTCTTCATTTGTTTCTGAATGATGAATATCATCTGCAAATGTGCTTTTGTAAACATAAATTGGGGAAATGCTGAGGTCTCCATAAACGACACCAAGACTCTGATAAGCTAACACCAATGTTGTTCTCCAAGAATCCTTCTGAATAGATTTAACAGACGTATAATTATTTACTCGAAAACCATGAAAAGATTATATTTTTATGGCTGAAATGAAAAAAGAAGATTAACTTATACACAAAAAAACAACTTTGAACAGAATTTCTCTTTAAGGAAGCATAATTTGACTAGTATTTTTAAACATGGGTTTTGTACAGTTCCCAACATAAATTATAACAGGTGCAAGACATGAAACTGCAAAAACTTAAAGATTCTTGCATTCATCTTTACATTTTAAGGAATGGCGGGTTTGATGGCAACCAAAAGCCAGATACCTTAAAAAAACAGTCAATAATTACAAAGTTTGGTGAGCTAACCTTAGAATTTCCGGAAAGTTTTTTGTCTTCAAGATCCATGCTTTTCAGAAATCAATATTCTCTAATACTAATGGTGAGGGAACAAGCTAAATGCAGATCCTAGCTGCAACAAAACACATAAAAGTTTGCATTTTGGTTAAAAAAATTGCAAAACTTAACATTATTAAAAGACTGGTGAAAGAAACATCAAGTGATAGCAACAAAAAAACAGTGACCCACTTGTTTTGATTCCAAGAAACATGAAAACAACTTGATGAACCAAATTGTTCATAAAAATACCCATTAACAAAAATAAAAATAAAACTAAAAGGGTATCACGCAGAAATACACCATGATGCAAAATCGAATCAAAAAGATTGTCTTTTTGACAAGAAAATAATAATATAAGAATCATAAGTTAATTAATAAAAAAATAAGTGGAGGTTGAGCACAAACCTCACTCAAATCAACTAATAAATCAACATCAAATATTGAGGAAGATTGCTCTCAAGTGGTGATTATTAATTTGAATGAATATAAAAATACATAGATAAATAAATGTTCACTTGAACCAAAGTAGGAAGAAAACAAGAGAATGTTCAGAGACGGCAAAAGAAGAAACAAGCAAACCAAAATCACATGACTTAACAGCAAAATTGCATTATCACTACATCTAAATTGTGTCCACAATTCAATGCAACTTTCAAGGGCAAATTTGGAATCTACCTATCTCTCACACACACATATAATAAAGTTAAAACGATACACAATATTCCTACACGTGGGTTGTTGAGAATTAAAATTCCTACCAATGTGACCAAATTTTACTAAATGAAAATGTATGTTTATTAAATTAGGCAAGAATATATATCCAAAAACTAAACCAGATCTTGTTACAATGAAACTACACCTTCCATCTAGAAAATGGGCCCTTCTAACAAATATAAAAAGCAACTTTACAAATAATATCAAATAATTAATGTAAAAAAAGAAGCATATAAGCTAAACAACTTCTATGAAAATGGTATTAACAAAAATATTAGATGCGGCAACAGTAAAATAGATGACATTGCGTAAATTAAGAACATGGATAATGAAAAAAGATAAATGTTGTTAGCGACACGTAAATTTAGGTGTGACCACTCACACTCACAACTCACAACGTATGAGATGATTTATGCATATGTCAACAAAAGTAACGAGTAAAAATGTAAACGTTATGTTTATAACACGCTTGACTTAAGCATTGTTAGCAGCATATATAAATTATTCCTTCACTACTCCTTAAGTTAATGTCATTTTCTCGGATCTTCAAGATTGTACTAGGTTTTTCTTTTTGTATCATAAACTAATCATGTTTTATATAAGATACAACAAGAACAGTGAAACTTAAAAAATAATTTTTATTAACAAATTTAATGTAAGAAAATAACTTGGGTTGGTAGTAGTGGTCCCTAAGATAAAATTGATTTATAGTAGTCATTTTCTAAGTATCCAAACAATGACCGTTGGGCAAGCAAAAGGTCACTAGCTCATTAACTATTTTGAGTGGAATTAAAACTAACCCATAAAAAGGTTTCACAGACCTTTCACATTTCCACGTCAGTAACTGATACAACATTGTTCATCAGTAACTGATTCTGATTTGCAGTATGTAAAATAATGAAAATCATACCTGATGAATATGTTAAAAAGGAGGAATAAAGTTGGATAAGAACACAGAGAGGAATGAACTTACCGTTGTAGGTATATGAATCGGAATTTAAGGTAGAAAGCAGAATGGGCATTTCGTCGCCATTAATGCAGTGATAAAAACTTTTAAATTGGATCATTAAAATTTGCAGAAACTGATGGGATTTTTACTGCTGATAGATGACTCCAGTGATACAGATATCTTATCTTGTGGAATGAAGAAATGTACAAGACTTGCCATAAAATTAAAATATATTTATTAAATTAAATTAAATTAAATAATTTATAAAATAGATTGATCCGGCATTGGAGATCTTGGTGAGTGTGTAATAACTGTAATAAAGGTCGTGTGAGTGGCGAACAAATAACGGGAATTTCTGACTGATTTTATATCTGCACACCCTAAACGTGGGCCGGGAATTTATATACACCCTTTCATTTTATTTATTATTTATTTTTTTAATTAAGGTTCGATTTAAACGAGCTACGTCGAATTAGGCTAAGCTCGAGTTTGATGTCTGATTTCAAGCCATATTTTACTGACTCAGAATCAAACTCTTAACGAGTTGAGTTTAAATAGTCTACAAGTAGCTCGAAATATTCTCTTTTGAATGATCAATTCAAACACAATTCATTTCATTATATATTACAGTAAAACGCAATCACAACTGATGCCTTATTAGATCACTAAATAACCTTTAAACATAGATAAAAGAAAAGACGGGAATCTGATAACTTATCGAATGTACAATTATATGGTCACTTATCAAACATGCAGGTAATCTTGGTTTAAAAAAGTGCGCCTAGGCGCGCCTAGACCTAGGCACTATGAGGCACTGGAGAGAGCGCTTTATTTTAGTCTAGGCGATAGTAGAACAGGAGTGTCGCACCTCCAAATTATGATGCAGCGGAAATCGGGTCGGGGCGCGACTAATCAGAAATCATTACACAAAGTCACCACGAACGACCACTATATGCGTCGTTTAGAAAACAGTACAAAAGTATTACACTGATAAGCCAAATGTTTTACACTAATTTCTGAGTTCGCGAATAGTCCTAGAGATTCTAATACATAACTAATATTACAAAATAGTAATGCAAGGAAAATCTCTGATGTTTGTAAATCATGCGACTCGAGCTATTGTGTCCTGGAGTAATCCTACTCCTGTTGTGAACCTGATAATACATACTAAAATGGTCAACAAAAATGTTGGTGAGTTCATAGGTTTAGATATCAAAATATAAATGTGAACCACAAGATTTCATAAGCGTTGCACGCATGCAAAAATAATGTATACTACTGCCATGAACTCATAGTCCGAAGCTTAACCAATATGAGTTTGCCTCCTGCAGATGCCTAATCCAGAACATCCGTATGAACAAATAATAAAGCGCCCGTTTGACCAGTTAGAGCTACTAACCCGGACGGGGATGGTCAATCCCAAATAGTACTATTCTTTAATACTCGCGCTAAGATCCATATTAACGAAACTATGATGTGTAGAGGACTTTTGTGTGGATTATGAAAGTGAAACTCATGCAATCCGTATATGTGTAAATCTGTACTCGTGTTCATGAAAATAATGCATGTATTCTCACCCCAATAGTTAAAACAGTAAAAGTAAGGCTATGAGACTCACATGAGTCTTGAAAGTGAGCGTTTAAATTAATAAACGTTTATCCAAAGTGTAACCTTCTGGCGCCCTAAAAGCACAAGGTTATGTATGAGTGAATGTCTCGAAAGATCATTCATGCTAGTTGTCCACTCAACTAGTTATGTTAAATGTTGTTTGTTCTTCGATTACATTTGGAAAAACATGTACGGCCCGTTGGTGAAGAGTTCGAAGTGATATTAATTCTCAAATTAATATTATTATGTTTGTCTTGTGTTTTAAATTTGACAAGGTACTCATACCTTAGGTGTTTCCAAGTTGTCTCTGTATGTATTTAACATTTGTGTCACGAAAAGTTCGCTAGTGAATATGTTCGCCCGTTAGTGCTGCCGGTTGGTTATTCAAGTTTCACGTTACTACTGTTCGTTTAGTGTTTAATAGTTAACACTGTTGATTAATGCGACACTAAGGTTTATACTGTTTGGTTAGAGCGACAATAAGGTTTATGCGACACGAAGGCTAGTGTCGTTAGTTAATACTGTTAGTCTTTGTGTCGCTAGTTAGTACTGCTAGTGTAAGGGCTGCGACACAAAGGTTAGTGTTGCTAGTTAGTACTGCTGGTTTTAAAAGAGTAGCGACACAAGGGTGGTGTCGCGAGTTTGTTCGTTGTGGATATGGCGACACTCGGGTTGTGTCGCATCGAGGTTCCACTGCCCACTCAGTTTCCACTGTTAATACCGTTGGTGTGTTCAACTTTGTTATCACGGTTTCCACTGTTAGCATGTTTCTCATAGTCTCTACTGTTGGTGTATTTTACATAGTTTCTACTGCTAGTGTATTTTACTTAGTTTCCACTGTTAGTGCATTTTACTTCATTACTACTGCTAGTGTATTTTCTTAGTTTCCACTGCTAGCGCATTTTACTTAGTTTCCACTGGTAGTGCATTTTACTTCGTTACTACTGCTAGTGTATTTTACTTAGTTTCCACTGCTAGCGCATTTTACTTAGTTTCCACTGCTAGCGCATTTTACTTAGTTTCCACTGCTAGCGCATTTTACTTAGTTTCCACTGTTAGTGCATTTTACTTAGTTTCCACTGTTAGTACATTTTACTTAGTTTCCACTGTTAGTGCATTTTACTTAGTTTTCACTGTTAGTGCATTTTACTTCATTACTACTGCTAGTGTATTCACTAGTTTCCACTGCTAGTTCGTTTACCCGGTTAGTACTGCTCGGGCATTTTCTAGTTTCTACTGTTAGTTTATTTACACAGTTAATACTGCTAGTACATTTCCTAGTTTCTACTGCTCGTTATTAGTTTCCACTGTTTGTTTCTGGAATTCGTTTTAGTTCAAGGGTTTCGATTAAATGAGTTTACTTTGGTCCCGAAACTATTATTAGACAAATATCAATATTTTTGCACTCTTAAAAGTAAGTTTTTATATATTTTGGTAAGCCCGAAAGTGTTCGATTTTTTGGGACAGAAATGCCAACGATTCTCTGGTAGATATAAAATGTTCGTTTTAGGGTAACTTCGGGTGGGTTTCCAGTTTAGACTTTGTGAGTGAACTTACTAGCATGTTAGATCAACAAAATCTTACGAACCACATAATAAGTTGAGATAAGTGTGTTCTTACCCGAAGTATGTGTGACGAACGAGATGTGTAGGAAAATGGTGAAACTTGATTCCTTGTTATCAGCAAGTTCCCTTGTGACTTTAGGTGAGATTTGAGAGTAATAGTGAAGATGGAAAGATTTCTGGTTATGGTTGCCGTGAAGAGAGAAAATGAGAGAAAGTTTTGGGTAAAGTTCTGAAAGTTTTGACTAATGAGAGGTTAAGTTGTGTGTGTAAGTAACCAAAATGATGATATTCCATTGGAAAATGTGGGGGCCGGCCTAGATAGTCTTGGGCTTGCAGCACCTTTTAACCCAGGTGGGCTCCACCCGATTCCCCCCCCCCCCTTTTTACCCAATTTTAAATAAATTGTTTGTTTGATTTAAAGAAGTTCTTATGTTAACTTTTGAGTTCTCCTTTTATTTGTCGGGCGCGATCCGCGTGTTTGCGTTACGCACAACGCGTACGAGATGTTATTATAATATAAATTAAATAACGACTAATTAATATAGTTACGTTACTTAAGAAAAGTATTTCACCAACTTCCGTATTTACAGTGTCGGATTCCATCCGATTGAAATTGCGTAATTAAAATTTAATTACGTACGTGTATATATATTTACATACATGTTACTGTACTTAGTCCTATTTCATACTAAATACAAGTAATAACGATCTATGATTAATCACTATTGATGGCCTAATTCGCCGGGTGTCACAAGGAGGCGGTGCAAGGCGTAGGCTCCAGGCGTTCCGAGCGGTGCCTTGGCGCTTTAGGTATTTGGTGGGTGTAAGTGGGTTTAGAGGATTTAATGGGTGACCTGTTAATGGGTGTAAATGAGCTAGTATTTTTTTCTTAAGCCCATTATTAAAACTGTTAGCTCCAGCGTTTATATCTAGATTCCAGAAAACCAGTTTGTTTAACCCTTATTTCATGAAGAATACTAACGGCTCCAAGAAAAAAGAACTACTAATAAGTTTTCACTACGTCAAATTAAGATATAATCTAATTGAAGTAGAATATATGCCAACTAAATTCAATTAATAGGTAATCGAAGATTTTGACCAGTACAGTAGATTGGTCTAAAGTTAGTAGACAAACTTGTGTTTTCTACTTATTTGTTTGATTGCTTTTGAACATCCAGACAATCTAAGATACTGATTTTGAGATGAGATTATTAGAGTACAACAATTTTTTAAAGTATGAGATAATCAATGAATTGTGTCATGTGTAGAGGCATGACAGTATCTTTTACAAAATCCCCACTTTCCCCTCACATTTTCAAAATTAAATATCTCAAAATAGGATTGTCAAAAAATTATAAAAATTGCACCATAAAAACAAACGTTTTTTTCTCTTCGATTAGACATCTCACAAGATATACTTTCGACGAACTTTTATTTTTTATTTTTTTGGTGGGTTTTAAGAACTTCACACTCTAATACACATGTGATATTGACATGTAATTTGAATTTATGTGTCATTTTTTATAGATTTTATTTTGCATGTGATACAACTTGTTAATTCTTCGTGTAAAATTTGATTTTGTTTATTATTACACGAAGATTGGTTGTAATCATATGTGTTAATAGTTGTTAATACATGTGATATTGGTTGTTAACACATGTGTTAATAGTTGTTATCACATGTGATAATAGTTGTAGATATGCGTGATATTGATTGTTATATAGTGACAATTTTATGTTGATTATAGTTGATATCACATGTGTTATTAGTTGTTAACACATGTGTTATTAGTTGACATATATGATATTATAGCTGTAATTTCACACTTGAGTTTTTCCCTTCGATGAGTGGATCTTTAATTGCAAAAGTGATAGCTTATATATCAACATTTTGATACTTTTTTGAAGACAATAAAGAGTTAGCAAAAGCACTTGATATCACACGTGTTAATTGTTAACATGTCTTATTAGTTGTTAACACATGTGATATTAGTTAACAAATATTATATTAGTCATGTGTTATTAGTTGTTAACACATGTGATATTAGTTAACAAATATTATATTAGTTGATATCGCATGTGTTATCAGTTGTTAACACATGTGATATTAGTCGATATCGCATGTGTTATCAGTTGCTAACACATGTGATATTAGTCGATATCGCATGTGTTATCAGTTGATATCGCATGTATTATCAGTTGATATCACGTGTGTTATTAGTTGTTAAAACGTGTATTATTATTTGTTAACACGTGTGTTATTATTTGTTAATACGTGTGTTATGGACAAAATCAATTCCAAACACCACCTATAGGAACAACAATAAATTTGGTCCTAAAATTGTGAATCTTAAACTATGTGAATGGAATCACAAACCATTGAGACCATACATAATAAACCACAAGTCAAACAATCCAAATGAAATAAACAAACACCTAAACTAATAATAACCGTTATTAAGCCAATATATGATCAAATCGGAAGCGAAGTATGACTCAAGCATATCATCAAACACTTAATATGCATGTTTCACTATTTTCACCCAAAAACACACAGTTAGAGATTCAGATTTTTATGAAACTGGCAACAATTATTGCAACAGTGTTAAACAACGACAATTGCGGCGGCGGTAAAAAGGCGACTACGACGACAACTGTGGTAATCAGCGACGGCAACAGCAGTAATCGGCGATGGCTGCAGTGGTAATCGAAGTTGTGCCATGGTTGTGCTCCGCCATCAAGTGGTAGTTTTTATAATTACGATACATAATGAACATACAGAGGATAGATATAGTCTGAGAGAAACGATCTAGAATGACAAAACTTGAAGCAATCTGAGTCGACGATGACAACGTTGATGAAGAAGAAGGTAATGACTGATGACGACAACGACGAGGGTTGATATGACGGTTGGTGTTAACGGCAGCGAGTTCACATATTCATGGTGATGATGAAAGGCGATTTCAACGGCGGTGATAATCGAGGAAAATGAACTCGAATTTGATTGAGATAAGATTTATATCTAAAAGAAACGATTCATGATGATAAAAGTGTTTGAAACTAGATCTGACTGATAGAGACTCTCAAAACTGAAGTTACAAAAATACCCTCACCCTTGCAGTATACATATTAGCTGTAACAAAAAACGAGAATAAATATGGTCCCTTGATTCAACTTGATCAAGGTTGGAGAATGATACTCTCATAGTTTAGTTTTTTCTGTACTCTAATGAATTTTTCTCTACTGATTTTATCTTTTTGTGAATTTTTCTAGTATATTGGTGAAGTATTTTTGACCTTTAAACATTTATAAGGTAGAAAATTTTATGTAGAGACAATTATAATTGTTTTATGTATAACGAGCGCCTCATCTACGTGAGGCGGTCGCCTTAGCGCCTAGCGCCTAAGCTTCCGGAACCCTAGAGCCTCGGGTCGCCTTAGCACCTAGCGCCTAGACTTCCAGAACCCTAACGCCTCGGATTGCCTAGAGCTTTTTAAAACCAAGCAAGTAATCAATGAAAGATCGAATATTATTACTCCATAATGTAAGCAATGAAGCTTCCGATAAAGTTTCAACCAAAAATATAGGATACAATTCGTGTACTGTATTTATACCGAGGTAACAAAAAAGAGAACTCCTTCATTGATGAGACAAACATATACATATAAAACTTCGACTAAAATATGAAACTTTACATACAGCTACAGCATAGCAAGCATATTGAACATGTATGAAACATTTCCTTGAATACTTTACATGGGCCTTTTAACAGGTAAAAGTCCCACTGTATATCATGAACTCAACAAACAACAGGAATGGAAATGCAAAAACTCTCACAAAACCACATGAAGAATCTGAGAATTCGTGCAATCCAAATTTGCATACATATGGAACTCATGAGAAATAAACACATCGTTGAACCACTATGAAACTATTATTCTAACAGATACTAGTTTCATCAGGATTTATCTTACATAGTAAGAACATATCTCGTGGATAGTTCATTATTCATCTCTGGACTATTAACAGAAGCACACCTCTTAAGGACACTCTTTATCATATATTTCACTGGCATATTTCCAGTTAATAACCTTCCAGATGCTCTTCAAGTAATCTGGCCTAACATTTTTGTACTGCAAATTGTATACAAAACCATGTACATGTTAGAAAAATTAGTCGGAATGATCAAGAACACATAATCATACGTAGAGGTGACAATGTGGGTAACGTTATAGGTCAAAAACAGGTTCCGGTAGAAACGTGTTATTTTCTAGAATTAACATGTGAACACCTTTTGTATTTTATATAATGTGTTCATGCATTAATTACAATCACACAAAAATATTGTTACAAACTAAATATTATTTAAACAACAGAAGTTGTACACATTATAAATCAGCTTTTGGCAAGTTATAACTTGTTTGATGATCCATTACCTTTTTAGCTAACTTTTTTTATACAATAGGTAAATTATAACCCAAATCAACCCATTAATCAAGTAAAGGGTTAGAACTGTTCAACTCTATTCAACATTCAAAAAACAGACAATGAACTTAGTCTATCACCTGTAAGTAGTAAGCATGCTCCCAAACATCTATGCCTATCAACGGAACCAAACTCGCACCTTTCGTAACCAGGGGGTCCTGCAACAGAAAATCATATTCGATAATTCAATTTGTGAAATGTTGGTACTTGGTACAATTAAAGTTGTTTTTGAATCACTTGTAAATAGACTCAACGAGAAGTATGGCAAAATATTATGCCACTTAAGGTTCTCAATCTTATGAATACACGGAAACAGTAAAAATCAGAAAATGCTATGAAGCTTGACAAGAAGAGTGCAAATAGTAAACAAAAACAAACCTGGTTTGCTGTAGTTTCAACCACAAGCCTCTTAAACTCTTTGTCCAATGCAAGCCACTGTCAAGAAAACAATTTAAAAGTATATAATAAACTTTAAGAAAAAATTCACGGAAGTATCTGAAGATAAGTTGAAAAAAAATGCATACCACCCATCCAGAACCCTGTACAGCTGCACCTTCTGTGTTCATCTTAGCAATCAACTTTTCCAGAGAACCAAAGTTGTTGTCAATAGCCCAGCCCAAAGAGCCATGTGGTAGCTCACCACCCCCTTCCTGAAATTAGGCCGACTTTCAGTTGTTATCAAGGTATGACGCTCGGAATAATCAAGTCCTAGGATCAAACTTACCTTGGTGGGAGCAAGATTCTTCCAGAAAATTGAGTGATTCACATGACCTGCTCAGAAGCATAAAGGGAGATTGGCAGTCAGAACCCAAGACAACCTCACAACTATAGAACAAGAACACTAACCATACAAACAGTCATAGAGACAAAAAGTAGGACTAGATGCAATAACAAGCTTAATGAGAGAGAGAAAAAAACAATTACACAGTAAAGATGAGAATTTGAGGATCATATTCAAATGTATTGTATGCACGCATAAGAACGTAGTACACAGATGTTCACAATAATGCAGCACTACCAACATTACAAAATCAGAGTCCATGTCTAAATCTTCAACAAGCAAAATGAGCAACTTCTAAAGTTCTAATTCGATACTCCCATCTAAAATATTATTAGATTTCCATTATCAAACTTGTCCTAGTTTCTATATTAATACATATACTGCCTTCAGCTACACTAGGTTTTCCCCCTTCAATCCTATCACTTCTCAAATATAAAATTTAAATTTAAATTGAGCATCATTTTCAAGCATTCAATGTAATAAGCAACTTTAACTCAAACAATGGATGGATTCAATCAATAAGCAACTTTAACTCAAATAATGAACGTATTTAATCAATAACACTGAAGTCAAATACAAATATTTGTACGCTACAATTAACACAATTTAAGCTAGAAAACTGTGGGGAGAAATTGAAGTAACTAACCTCCGCCATTAAATTTAATCGCACTCTGTAATTTGACAGCAGTTGAAGCATCGCCACTAGCGATGGCACCATCAAGCTGTTCGATAGCTTTATTGTAGTTAGTTACGTAAGTCTGGTGGTGTTTCTGGTGATGGAGCTGCATGATTTCACCGCTAATCGCCGGTTCCAGTGCCCCATAATCGTACGGGAGATCTGGAAGTGTGAATGTTTGTAATCCACGCGCCTGTTGGTGAAATCTCGTGAGGGTTTTACGAGTCGCTAGGGTTCGTAAAGCCATTTTAGTTCTATAAAATAATTGGGAACAGAAAAATGTTGTGTTCTTTGA
Source organism: Gnaphalium uliginosum (assembly GCA_963930675.1). NCBI lineage: Eukaryota > Viridiplantae > Streptophyta > Magnoliopsida > Asterales > Asteraceae > Gnaphalium > Gnaphalium uliginosum. The sequence goes on along the minus strand of OZ005684.1, from coordinate 21,612,111 downwards.
AACGGAGAGTCTTGAGGTATGTTTGACAAAAGAGCCGTAGGTTGAAGGGGTAGTTTATAGCCGTGAGGTGTTGATATATTTTTTTAAATGTGTTTGATAAAGCAGTTGTAGATGTAATTGAAATGCATAAAATGACAATAAAAGACAATGATAAAAAAATTAAATAGTATATATATTTAACATAATAATTTATAATATAAATAACTAAATTATTCATATTTTTGATTAACATATTCATTTTCTTATAATTAGGGTAACATTATAAAAAATATGTATAGTTGATAGTTATAATATGAAAATACTATATTATAATAATATGAAATAATATGTATAGTATATGTGTATATGTATTATATTATAAATTAAAAGTTAAATAGAAGACAAACTAAATGAAATAAACTCCGAACTCTAGTGGCTAGACTTGTGTTCTTTAGTTTCTTAATTAAAGCATAATATATAAATTGATTAAAAAGAAATTAAATAACTATAGAGAGTACGAGTACTTTATCATTTTGTTGGAGGGTATATAAGTAAATTAGAAAACAAAAGTTTGTAACATTTTTAAAAGCTACTCTTGGAAGCTTTTCAAATTGGAGCTTTTCATTTAAATTAAAACTTACAGCTACTACACAACAAATAAGGCTTTTATTATTTTTTGAGCTTTTGTTTTTAAAATTAAAAGCTAAAGCTTATAAAAGCTCTTAAAAGCTCCTCACCGGACAAACTCTTATTAATTACATAGATATCAATTGTAGCATAAGTTTTTCAAATTAAAAAGCTTCTTCTCAAAAATGAAAAACCTCATAGCTTCTAAAAAATAAGATTTTCAGTTTTCACATGCGCAATCGCGGATAATACTCTTAAATCGATAAATTGATGATCTATTGAATCATACATAATTTAAGTTTATTTGACGTGCGTAAAAAGTTAGCAATATATTATTTGAAACTTCAGAGCAATAATATGATGAATGTAAAGATTAAAAAATGTACTATCATGTCAAACGTGTAATGTTTCACAATTTTAATTTATGAATGCACAATCATCTTTAAATGAATGTGCCAAACTTTTTATATATGAGTATAGAAGATATCTATAGTTCTATAATTTGTAAATAAATCCATTTTTCTTCAATTTTTGTATCAAACAATCGTAATTGACCATTTAATATCCATTAATATATTATATAAGTCAAATTGGTTATCAAAAATCAAATAATTACGGGTAAATATTTTATATCCTATATTAATTATGATATATCAAATTATTTAATTTTATTGTATTGCATTTAATAGTTAAAGATTAATTAAGATACTAAAAGGATAAAGTTATCATTTTCATTTTAGGGGATTAAGACGTTGAGTTTAAATTATTTTATCAAGCAGTATAGATTAACCAAAAAGTGTTGGACAACAAATATGAGCTTTTTAGAGGAAAATATAAAAGGTTAAAAGGCCCATTGAAAAAGCCCATTTAAAAAACTAACCCAAACAAACAGTAACAAACTAACAAATACTGTAGTGGAATCGATTAATTATTAATTATTGATGTTATAAAGGATAAATCAAAATTAGACTCACTAGCATTGTAATTTTACCGGGATGAATTGCAATTGATATTGTATTTGATTTCTTTTATTTATTTTTGTCCATTAACTTCTTTTTTTAGTTAACCACATTCACTTAGACTCCTCCCAATCGTGACAGAAACTGACAGAAATCGATGAGGCCACGTCAGCGTCACGTCAGTTTTTTTTCAAAACTGATTGAAACTGACGGACCCCTGCTATCAGTGGCACCGCCACTTTAATTTTTAGGTCCCACATTTATCAATTTACCTTTATTTATATACACACACGAAAAAAAAAGAAAAAAAAACCAATGGGCCGTTGGATATCCGAAGGAAGAAACCGACGGCTCCGTGCCATCGGTGCCATTTCCGTCAGTTTCAATCGACGGAAACCGAACATGCCCGTTGGGAGAGGTCTTATAGTCAATTTTTCTTTTCTCATAAAAAATTCATTGGAGAAAATACGAAGAATCCAATTACCAAATTAAAATACAAAAAGTAGTTATCACACAATAAGTATAATAAGCATATGATTTACAACAAAAAGTAAATCATCGCTTTAACCATTCAGATCCTTTTGCAATTACAAAATATATAATAGAAACATTCACACATAAAAATAGCGTAAACACAAATAAATATAATCAAGCTTCCATTTTTATCAGGTCTTTTTTCTCAGATCATATTTACACAAGCGAAAGTCTACCTGGTATAGCTAATAAAACACCACGCAGAGAGTTTACCTTTTTCCCCCGCTTTTGGCTCCACTTGAACATTGGGCATTCATTAATTAAGAAAAAAGAAATACAGAGCAGTATCTAGTTTTCGATTAGACCTCTCCCATCGATATCGTCGGTTTACCGTCGGAATCAACCGACGGAACCGACACCGATGGCACGGGCCGTCGGTTTCGGTCCGTCGGTTTTTTTCTTCGGTATTCCGAAGTCCGTCGCTTTTGTTCGGGTGTGGGCCAGGCTGCTTTTACTGTTTGGAATAATAAAAAAAAAAATTCAAACATGTTACCCTTTTTTTTTTGTTTTTTTTTAACCAAAATCCAAACTATATATACATACTACATTTTACCCAATTTCCACACTACAATTAACTAAACTACCCCGGTCCGTCTCAACCTACGGGATTCGCAAGTTTCGCACCCATTGCGCAACCGTTTCGACTTGCATCCGATGACCCAAGAACCAACTACCAACACCACAGGTGGTACCAAAACCAACAATTTTCATATTGCCCACAATACTCACAAAACCGTCCATATTCACCACCATATCCGCAATTTTCGCAAAACCAACAATTTTCACCAACGACACCCTAATTTCAACAAAGTAATTTCTCCGTACCCGAAACGCAAAATTTAGTCGAAAGTTCGGACGAGGCTGAACCCGAACCCGAACCCGAACCCGAGCCCGAGACCCAAGTTGAGGCCGAAAAGGGAAAACGTAAACAAATTAGGCGGTTCGACGAGGAGGCAAGAATTTTGGCCGAACGGTGGATACATTGTTCGGAAAACGGCGTTCAAGGAAAAAATCAATCAAACGATAGTTTTTGGCGTAAAGTCCATCAAGGTTACAACTCCGTTGCACCCGTAAAACGAAACCTTAATTCACTTACGGGCAAATGGAATAAAATCTCGCACGACGTCAAAGTATTTCAAGGCATCTACAAACGATTTGCCGAGATTTGTCCTCAAAGCGGTGCCAGAGACGGGGATGTTTTAAATGCGACCCGTAAAGGTTTTAAGCAACAAATGGGAAAACGTAAATTTATTTACGAGCAATGATGGGACGTACTTAAACATTACCCGAAATTCTTTGCCGAGGAGGGCGTATTGGGTAGTACGCAATTTCAACCCGAAGGCGATCCCATCGATCTTAACGAGGACACCGGCCCAATACCTACGGTTCTTGAAGCAAATATGAAAAGGTTATTTCGAGACGACCTAATTCGTCGTCCACCGGGTCGAAAGTCGGCCAAAAGTTCGGCTTCATCGGACGCCGCTTCCTCTTCAAGAAGTGTACATTCCGAAAAACTCGATACCCTCAAAGCGGTTAAGGATACCGCCCTATTGCAACAAAAAGCAATAATAACAATTACCGCAAATAATATCAAAAAAGCGACTTACAAAGCGTTGAGCTTTCTTTGTAAAAAAATACCCAAGCATGCGTCAAAAAAGGAATTGAAAATTATCAAAACCGCTCGAAAAGAAGTTGTTGAACAATATAAAGATACGTATGGGGGAGGAGACTCGGACGAAGACGAAAACGAGAACCAAGCCGCGAACGAAACCGACGAATCGAGCTCGGATTAGACTACTTTATTTTAATTATTGTGTTTTTTATTTAATCATTGTAATGTTTTTATTTTCATTATTTGTAGTGTTTTTTTTAATTGTAATGTTTTTATTTTATAAATTTGTAATGTTTTTTTTAATTGTAATGTTTTTATTTTAATAAATTGTGTTTTATTTTTATTATTGTGTAATTAATATATTAATTAAATAGTACGTGGGTCCCTAAAAATAGTGACGGACCACTGATGGCAGGGGTCTGTCAGTTTCTGAAAAAGCTGACGTGGCGCTGATGTGGCGCGTCGCTTTCTGTCAGTTTTCGTCACGGATGAGAGTGGTATAATAACTCATAATGTTAAGAGATGTTACAACTTACAACTATGTCTAGAACATGCTTCCAAGAATAAGCTCATATAATCAAGTTTGGCCACGAAATCAAAGATTACGAAAACATTGTGTTTATAAGTCGAGAGATATTTGTTGTGTCTGAGATGATCAAACTTTTGTTTAAGAGTGGTTATTTATATAACATGACCGTGTACCAAATGCAGCGGGTTCAACAAAGGCGCATACGGGTCTGCAAGTAGTTGGTGCATCCAGGAAGAATGTTGTTTGTTCAATCATGATCCAAAATATGACTTGACCAAAATGCTTCAATGCTCTGGACCATTGGGTTCATTTGGTATTTCAATGCTTTGGATCAAAATATGACTCTATCGTTCGTCCCTGACTTCTAAAAGCTATTTTTATAGTCTATTTTTATGAAAGTTTGGTTCACTAATAGTCAATTTTGACAAAAAAAATTATTTTAAGAGTCCATTTTTGGACTACCGAAAACCCAAAGTTTCATGAAAATGGACTATTAAAATAGCTTTTAGAAGTCAGAGACGAACGGTGGAGAAATCGTGAAACCAAGGGGGATTTAAATAATTTACTCATTATATTATTATTATTATATTAATAAAAAAAAGGACTTTACATGAAATCGTCTAAAGAAAAGTAGAATACTGAAAATTAATTGGGCCCAAAAAGTAGATTCAGTTAAGTATATGGGCCTATAAACATATAATGGACTTACAAAATTTAGTGGCCCAACTTTTATAAACATATCATGTAGTTTCGTGTTTTTAAATCCATATTAATCGTTTTCATTATTCATCACGATAAATATAGATTTTCAATAATCTATTTTTTAATTATATATATATATATATATATATATATATATATATATATATATAAAATACTAGAAGACACCCGCGCTAAGTAGCGGAATTTGAATTTTATTATAAATGATGTCGGTATTTCGTCGATTATAATATGCTCATCTAACGATTTTTGTGATAGTAAAAGAATTCGGTAATAGTTAATGTGAGATAGTAGATGAATCAAACTATTTAGGATTCATATACTTTCCATAAGAATTATGGAAGGTGTTCAATTTGTTAATTGTATGATTAATGGTTATAATTATAATATTTTATAAACTAATAAAAAGGGTATAATAGGAATTTTGCATCTTTAAAATGTAAGTTTTGTAAAGAAACGGTATAAACCCCTTTATAAAGGTGTTAGATATATATATTATAAATAGTATATATATCTTATCACTATTAGAAGCCCAAAATTGAGAATATACTACATTATACGTAGTAACTAAGAAAGCAATCTATTAATGCGTGCTTAACAATCTACAAATTACAAACATCCATTAAATACTACTTATTTTCTCCATTAGTATTCTTTCGAAAATATTACGAACTCAAATCATTCCCTATGAACTTTGCTGAAAATTACTTTAGAATCCGATCATCGTCGATCGATTCTTTCTCCATCGCGTGTGAGGCGTTTTCCGAACACAGGTTTTATTTTGTTTCTTGATCTCTTGTTGTTTCGACGTTTTTCGTGAACTTGTAATCGCTATTTGTGATATAATAATGGGTTATGAAGTTGGGTTTGTTGAGGATGATGATAATGATGGTGTTGTGGAAAGATGTCCACGTGATCGTTATGTTCGGTATAATGAAATTCTAGGAAAAGGAGCGTTTAAATCTGTTTATAAAGGGTTTGATGAAGTTGAAGGAATTGAAGTTGCATGGAACCAAATAACATTAGATGACGCGATGAAATCTCCTGAACATGTCGAGATTTGTTTACTGAGAAAGCTAAAACATGACAACGTAATGAAGTCATATGTTTCTTGGGTGGACGATGAGAAAAAAAACGTTAACATGATCACCGAATTGTTCACGTCCGGTACTTTGAGGCAATATCGCGAGAAGCATAAGAATGTTGATTTAAAAGTTATCAAGAATTGGGCTAGACAGATTCTTCAAGGTTTGGATTATCTACACAGTCATGATCCGCCAATTCTTCATCGAGATTTAAAGTGTGATAATGTATTTGTTAATGGAAATCATCGACAAGTAAAAATTGGAGATTTAGGATTCGCAACGATAATGCTAGGCCCCACGGTCAAAGGTTGTATAGGAACTCCTGAATTCATGGCCCCAGAAGTATGGGAAGGCGAATATAATGAACTTGTTGACATCTATTCATTCGGAATGTGCATACTAGAATTGATTACTTGTGAATATCCGTATAGTGAGTGTAGCAATCAAGCCCAAATATATAGAAAGGTTACTAAAGGTATAAAGCCGGCTGGTCTCTGGAAAGTCAAAGATCCACAAGTGAAGGAGTTCATAGAGAAATGTTTGGTTCCCGCGTCTCAAAGGTTGTCTGCGAAAGAGCTCCTAAATGATCCGTTCCTTTCACTTGAAAGTTTGAAGGAGAGTGTACATGAGCCGGTCAAAGTCGACTTGGTAAACTTGCCAAATCCCGACCCATGTCTAATGGACAATAAGACGTCATCTGGTGGTTCGAGCAATACGAGCAACAACCCACATTGTACGCCAGTTGAGGTTCTGTGTGTCAGTGAAGGAAATTACATCCGGTTGAAAGGTGAGAAGAATGAGGATGATAACTCTGTGATCATGGTAACACTGAGAGTAGATTACTCTAGTGGTGGGCTGAAGAAGCTGGAGTTCCCATTCTATTTGGATGTCGATACTGCACCAACAGTTGCTCAAGAAATGGTTGAACAACAACAACTCTTACAAGAAAATGTTGATGCCGTAGCTGAGTTGATTGATTACCTGATTAAGCAGTGTGTTTCCACCTTGAAGGAAGAAGGTGCCAGTCTTTGTAATCTGGTGTAAAAAGTAAACTAATTAGTAGAAAGTACTGATGGTTTCGAGTTGTTATTCTAGTGATTAGTAACATGTAAATCACAAGACAAAGTGATAATTAATCTGTCTTCAATCTTCTTATTACTGTTTTATTAAGAAATTCTAGAGTTTTTTCTTTCATTGGATTAGTAGAGTAGATATATGCGTACTTTCTGGATGGTTAGATCAGAGTATAATAATATGTTTCATTATGAATGTCATTTTATCACTTCATAAAGAGTTATCAATTTAAGGTCGATTGATATACATTCTTTAGGGTTAATTAGTCTCTTATTAATTATGTTAAACGTACTTTGAAATCGTGCAATATCATTCCAATTTATGATTACGCTAAATCAATCAAGATTTCTTATTTATGATTTCATAAGCCTGCGAATTTTTGTTTAGTGTTATATCAATCCTTAATGAAAAAGACGCGATGTAACAATAATAATATTAAGAAAACAGAATGTGGATAAAATGTATTCAACTATGACACAATGTCTATTATCTGTATCTAATTTCGTCTTAATCTATTGTGTGTATCAAACTTTCAGTTATTGCTATTGCATGTATCCAATGACTTACTCATTTGGTAGCCGGTTTGACAATCGTATAAGTTGTCACGTCATCTGACATGTTATCCTCACGTCGGTAAGTACAAGTAATAAGAAATCGGATGCATACAATAGCCATTACTGAAAGTTCAAAAACACAATAGGCCAAAATAAAGTTGAGTGTACACAATGGACATAATTGAATATATTCCCAGCACTAATCGCCTTAAACTGTATTGTGTGTGTGTTATTGCATAATCAAGTCCACTGTCCACACAAATAAAAATGAGCACAACATACTCGGTGTGAAATAGGTGGTAACAAAGCATCTAAATAATCATGGATGAGAAATCATAACGGGCGATAAGAAGCTAGTACCAAGTACCAACACTGTAATTTTCAAGTTTAAAAATAAAAGTGGCCCTAAAACCTACATTAGCAACTAAGAAAGCAGGAAATGGAAGGCATAAATCAGAAATAATGACATTTGGGACAGCAACCTACAGTAACATTATGTGATTTCAACAATGGTATATTTACTGTCAATGCATATGCTACATTGGGAGCAACTCTTCCGCCTTTTTCAACCAAACATTGAAGATATCATCAGAAAAAAGCACAAAGTGAACCTGCAAATAGGGCATAACCATTCGGTTCACATGTGTTGATCGTTAACTACTTTAACTGATATGAAAAAATTGTATACTGCAGGGGCATTATTACCTCTTTAATGTCATTGCAATGCTCTTTTATTGTAGATATGGCTACAGTTGCAGCTTCATCAAAAGGATATCTGAAATGGTAGTTACACACACTGTTATATTTATAACTAGAAGAACTGTTATCCATATAGGGATTGAGATATACATAAGTACCAGAGCGGGGAACTTCGACTCATTTACTTTATAAGGTGGGTCAATTTACGTCATCTATTTCTCTAACAGGTCAACAGTTTTAATAGCTTTAATTCTTCAGTAGTTCAGTAAAGATTAATATACATTTGTTGTTCATTGCTACATTGCAGGTTATTTCACTTCAATAACTAATATAGTTTTACAACCTAGTTTTTGGAATTAAAAAATGATTGCGAAAACGTACTATTATTCAGATGTGAAAATTATCAACTCACCCATAGACACCACAAGATATGGCAGGAAATGCAACATATTGAATATTCTTCTCTCTTGCAACACGCAGACTATTCCTGAAACAGAGCCAAGAGAAACAAAAAAAAACAGATTTTAACAACAAAAATCAATAGAACCTAATGTGAGATTTTAGCATTAAGTTGGCAACACTATATTATATGCAAAAGAAACATGTGTCACAAAAAATAATACCTGTAAGCATTACTCAATGAGGTTGCAGCATGGCTATCCTCATCATAAACAGGTCCAACAGTGTGAATCACATGTGATGCAGGCAATTTAAACCCTCTGCACAAATACTTCATAAAATGAGTTCCATAATGAAACAAAGCACAAATAATAATGATGGAATTTAAATCCTCCGAAACTAACGGAGTAATTCTAGCTTCTCCAGTTGGACAACGAACTCCAGGACGAACTTCAGCAACCTCATAACATGCTGTTCGCAAGTCCGGTCCAGCAGCTCGGTGAATAGCTATCACAATTACACAGCATTATATCAACAATACAATAGAGATAATAATAATATCTTTTTTGTATTGTAAGCAGAATTAATGAATTATTAATAACCTCCATCAGCACCACCACCACCAAGCATCCGCTCATTTGCTGGATTAACCTTTGCATAACACCAATAAAATCACCATTTCAATATAATATTTAATTAATTAAATACTCCATATTATCGATACTCAAATATACACATACAATGGCATCGGATGAGCTATCGATGAACCAACGAGTAATATCCCCTTTTTGAAGTTTGAGAGCAGTGGTTGGAGATAGATTGAATTGAGCTACAGCGTTAACTCCATTAGTAGACATATTTGATGAAACCCTAGCTCTACTGCTGAATGAAACTGATCGAGATGTACGATGAAGATTAACAAAGTTGCTAAATTGAGAATTTGGCGGTGTGTATCTGGAGATGAATTTAGGGTTTAGGGAAGGATTAGAGAGAGAATGAAGGAATGGAGATGTAATTAAAGAACGAATTGATGGTGAAATTTGGGGCATTTGTTGGGTTAGTGATAGTACGGTGCGTTAATTATTGAGGTATGAACTTTTAGCAAAAGATTTATTTCATTTAACTAAGGGTATTTGTTCATGAACCCTTCGTTAGTACGATTAAAGTCAAGTAAACATACATGAAAGACATCTGTTCGAGCCTAAATTGCATATCTATAGTCTTAAATTTCTATTCAAACAAATAATATTACTATCATACCCTCATATAAATAATTCTATAAAATTACCTGCTGGTTTGCTCGGACATGATTAGTATTTTTTCATTTGGATAATCAAACAACAACGATGAATTGTAAAGTTAAAGATGTCTTATTTCTCAAACCAAACTCAAATTAAAAACTTGGGTTAATGTAGTCAAAGGCGAGAAAGGCTAGCGCTTAGGTGAAGAGGCGAGACATTTTTGTGTAATTCGACTTTGTATGCCTCAGGTGAGGCGTTTTACTGAGGCGAACGTCTTTGTTAATTAGGCGAGTAGGCGAGAGACGATCGAATTTTGTTCACTGACCTCCTGACTTTTGAATTCCTAGCTTTTTTCTTTCTTTCCTGACTTTTCTACTTCTCCCGGCAGCCACTAACGACTTTAATGGATATTATTCATAGATAATTTAAAACTTTTAGGTCATTAGGATTAAATTAATTCTAAAATTCAAATATATAAAAGATAAAGTTTCCTTTTTCAATATCATTCACGTTCCAAACATCTCAATATCACAATTTTTCAGAACCCATTTATGATTAGAGTATTGGACCTTTAAACTTTCATATTTTTACTTTGGAGTTTTTTAGTTCATTTAGGCTTATCAATTTTGGGTTTATTCTCTATAACACGACTATATTAAAAGGTGTACATGCTTTATATATTAATATTATGTCTTTCCTCTTTATTTTTTAGTTAGATTACGTATATACATTACGAGCATAGATTAACAACTTAGCTACTTGAACGTTCGCCTTTTTTCGCCTATCGCCTTAGGCGAATAAAGAGGCATGTCGCCTCGGCTTCGCCTTTCCCTTTAACTACCTTGGTTTGGGTTGTTCAAACTAGTAATGTTGGCACATTAAGTAACACCTGCTTCCATCTCCTTACAGATACAATGTGCATCAAAAGACTTGATAATGTGATAAAACTTCATCAAAGCACGGTGTACGACTGTAAGAGTGTGTATCCCATATATATATATATATATATATATATATATATATATATATATATATATATATATATATATATATATATTTCTTCAAATTACTAAAAGCTACTATAAAAGATGAAGTAAACCATAGGTAGACAAAACACAAGAATACCATTTCTCCAAGTTTAGTAAACAAATAACACTTCACAATTCACAATATTACACAAGTTAATAAAGTTACAAACGAAACACAAAAAAAACCACCATCACCGCGACAAACATTACATACATTACATACGACTGACAGACTTGTTAAATACTACATCACTAATTTTGTAAAAATAAATAAATCAATTAAATTTAGAAGAAGACAATACTTCTAGCTACTAACGAGGTGTCAGTCTATGAACAATTATAAATGGTGCACAAAATAAGGAGAATTTTATAATCAAAATGTACCACTGCTTTCACTGGTGGAGATTGAAATACCTTCTGACTTGATAAGATGAGAACCACCACCTCTGTTACTGATATCAAGCCCCTGGAAACGGCCAAGAGGATCTTGGTGGGCATTGGTGGCTGCAAGGAGATGACGATGGTTGTTTGACATGTTGGGGTGGTGGCCGGTGTGGTATTGTGGCGGTTCTGTTTGTTTCTGGTTTCTGAAGAAGTTTGGTTGATTATATTGAAGATGGTTCATGCCCAGATTGTAACCATCTGAACAGTTGGCTATTTCCCCGGTTGCTACTCTCAGCCTTTCCACTTCCTGCTTCAGCGCGTCGTTCAAAGCTGAATTATCAATCGGAAAAAAAAGATCAGAGATGGCAAAATGAGCATGGGTTAAAACAGATGAATTTTTGGTCTGCGTCAAAAAATGGCCAGGTTGGTCTTGCCCGCATCCATTAATTTCATACCAATCTCTAATAGTAAAAAATAACCTCAAAGGTACATGATTACATGGAAACTTACCATCACGTAACTGTGCTTGTTGTTCCATAGCTTGTAATCGGAGCTTAAGTTCCGTGTTTTCAGAAGAAAGACCAGTTGTATCCCTCTGTATGGAGAAAAAGAACATGAGATAATCTGAAGTCTATAAAAACACTTCTAATTAAGAGCTACCATCATCATTAGTAAATTTTGAGCACATTTCTGTGATTCTAAATCACCTGAGATTGAAAAAACAAACGAAAAAAATCATACAAGCACCAAAGTATATTGATAATCACCTGAAAGAGAGCCAATTGTGCAGAAAGGGTTGTCGCTTCCGTTTGTAGGGTCTGAACTTTTCTCTCAAGCTCAGTTATATAGCGGGCTTTCCTCTCCTTTGAACGAGCGGCAGATTGTCGATTTGCCATAATCCTGCGTAGTACAAAAGCATAAGATGATTCAACACTCTCAGAAGTGATGATCAACTAAGAAAGTCCTAGTAAATAGTTTGTCATAACTTTAGTTGATTCTTATAAGCCCAGTTGCTCTTAGGGTAATTCGTATTATGTTGATCAAACAGAATAACAATCCAAATTTACCCACTTTCAACAGATTGCTTCTCTAGCAAGATGTTCAATTAATCAAATCAAGCATAAAAGCTATCCCATTCTACTCTCCTATAAGATCCCTTCCTAAAAGCACTTGTCCTCAAGGTGAGGATCCAAAATAAGCCGAATTGCATCAATCAGCTTTCCCAATCATTCCTCCATATATGCAATCAATCTTCCACTTCAGCTAAAATATAAAATTGGTCCACAGAAATGCTATATCATCCTAACTATTTTGCTAAATCCTTCAAATTGACACTCTTGGACTTTTGGCTAATATACAACGCAAGTCCACAGAAGTGGTATGTAATCCTAATTATTCTGTTAAAATCCTTCAAATTGATGCTTTTGGTATAACTTGAACACAAAATGGCCCAAAGAAATAAAGTTTCAAACATAACAAGCATGGTAGCTTTTTCTTTATACTTCAACTTCACCATTTATATATGTCCTGTTCATGCTCCACAGGACCATAACACGTGACCATCTTATCTATATAGTTCACCAAGCAGGCAAGCACCTAACTATCCTAATACTATCTGTTTAAGATCATAATTGCCATATCGCCATATCGGTGAGATATCACTTCCATGACCAACGTAGTATAACTTTTACAACTAATATTACTAGTCCATTCTCAAGGACAAAAAACAAAGATAAAATGGAAGACAATCCCAACAGGTGAACTAGGAGTTCAGATTATAATCGGTAATCTACTGACTATGCACTCGTCATCAACTTATATATAGCTAATCATTGTGCAAGTTTACGACAATGTGACAAGAAACACATAGGCAAACGCATCAAATCAGAATTATATATAACTAATGAGGTTCTTAGGCAGATACACTATAATTGTTGTCACATTTGGTACACTTGAACAAGTAGTGAACCTGATATAGGCTAAAAGACGGCCTACTAAAAATGACTTCCCTATAATAGTTATCGACCTAGACCTTTACCTAGTTAAGTAGAAACACAATAATGTCTCTTTCCAGATATCTGCTTAAGTCGGATAATGTTCAATACTCGATAACAGTATTTCGTTTTCATTATATAATTCCTCGAAATACCTCCAATCAAATTCTTCTTTCAATTCATAAACAATCATAATAAACCTTACTCCAATCTCCATCTCTAACCATCTCTAACTATTATAATTTTGTACACAACAAAACTTGTTTACTCATACAATTTCTAACTAAACTAGATCAATTTCTAACAACCATCCATATCTAATTTGTTTACTCATACAACAAAATACATATTCTCATATCATATCACAAGCAATTAAAACAATACTAAAAATAGAAGTACCTCTTAGCTCGTTTGGGATCAACAGCCCAAAGCTCAGCAAGTTTATCAGGCGCCATTGCTTTCTTAGCTTCAATACTTTCCCCAAAAAAACTCGATCCATCTACCGAATTACTATATCGATGTCTAGGTTTCATACTAGTCTTTTCACCATCACCGCTACCGTCGGCACCACCACCGCCGGCGTAATTATCATCGGATGCTACATTTTCACCACCAGCATTAGCAGCATTGTTGATCCGGCCAGTTTCCGGAGCGTTGTTCAAATTAGATCCGAGTTTTTCAATGTCCATATAAGTAGAAAACAGATCGTCTTCAGATCCAATATCTTCGAAACTTCCAGAAGGTGCATCGAAGGAATCTGATACCAGATCTAGGTCTTCCGGTAACCGGAAGTTGACTTCTGAGTGTGCACGCCGGTGGTGTGACGGCCGGAACGGAAATGAAGACGTCGTGTTTGGCGGTTTGGTGTTTGGATCTTGCATTCTTTTTTCAGTTGCGTGTGCGAGTGAAGTTGAGTTCTACGTTAGCGACAAGCTAAAGAAAGTCGAATACTGTTTCACTTCTAAAAAGTTCGGTGAGGGTTCCAGAGAAAAAACGAAAAGTTATCCTTGGAGCATAGTGTTTACACCGTTACGGCAGTGTTCTGTAAAGTGTCACAGAGAATGTTCAGGATTTTGTGGAGCGGTGACACTGTATTTATAGTGTTCTGGACAATGTTATGGAATCTTTTATTATTTGTTTTATTTGTTTTTTAATGATGATAATTATATAAATTAATATATAAAAAACAAATAAATTAAATAAAATAAGATTTAATTTATTAAATAGACATAAAAAAAATTACAAGTCCTAAAATTAAAATACATAAATTAAAATGTAAAAGTATGTGTATTTTAGAGTGTAAAATGTATGTGTATTTTGTATTGAAATTGAGAGAAAGATGAAGATTGTGAGGTGTGATTTTTAGTGTAAAAGTATAGTTTGAAGTGTTGGAGAGGGGTTGTTTAAATAGAATTTTTGGATGAATTTTTGATTGTTTGAATTGTGTATGTGAAATAGTTTTTAAGATAGTGTTTGAATTGTGGTTTGAGATTGTATTTGAGGTGTGTTTAAATTGGAAAAAAACCTTTTTTTTTAAATCTGGCCGTTCAACGGCTCTTTCTTTTTTTATTATTTTTATTTTATTAAAGTAACCGTTGAAAAAAAAAACTGAAAACGTCGTTCAAATCGGCGTTTGGAAACAGACGCTGCGGGAGAGTATTGATGAGAACACTGATGAGAACATTACTATGGTGTGGTAGAACACTGTGTTACAGTGTTCTGGATGAAAGATTTTGTTGGAACGGTGTCCACACCCTATGCTCTAAGATAAAAAGAGAATAGGAGACTGGTACGGTCCCCTCTTATTTCTATCTGTTTTACATTTTCTTTCTACTTCTTTCTCTTCCTATTTAGTAATTTTTTATCATTTTTTTACTTTTGTCTTTTTCTCTTCAAATCTTAATTTTTTAAAATAAAAAATTCATTTTTATTATTTTCAATTATATTTTTTTAATCTTTAATTTAATAGTTTAAATTTATTTTAATATTTTTTTCCGTACTTTTTTCTTATTTAATGCATTTAAGCTATTTTAAACTTAATTTTTTTTTTGTACTTCTTCATTTAAAATTATTTAAACATTTAATTCATTTATAATACCTTTACTTAAATGATAATGTAGTGTTTTTATATAAAAAATATATTATACTGTCTTACTGAAATACAATGCACTAAATTTTTTTAAATATAAGCATAATATATCATGGTAATAAATAATACAACGCATCACTCTAATGATTGCATGTATCATATTTAAAAGTTAAGTGCATCATAATAATAAATACACTATGTCAATTGCATCGTAGTTGAAAGTGTAGTGCATCATGTGTATACTTTAACGATGCATCGTCGTAATAATGTAGTGCACCGTATTTTAAAAATGTGTAATGCATCATAGTTGATTGTGACACTCCTCAAATTACGGTATACTTCCGTACACTAATCACGTGCATTCTTACGCTAATTCCCTACTTAACGAAAACTAAACTATTTGAATGAGATAATTCTAGCACAAACCCACAATTTTAATACTTGATGTATTACAAAATATGTAATTATTTATAATCGCACAAAAACAATCGGACGAAATCCGATGAATATACGAACGTTGGTGAAACAAGTTTGTAAATAACGTAAAACTATTTTATAATTTAATAGTAGTTATTTACACTTATATTGTTATGCTAGAACCTTTTAAGCATAACGCATTTAAACGTATAACTTAACGTTTATACGTTTCGAATTAAACGTAACGAACGCAACGAAAGTTCACGAATCAAACTTAACAACTAAACGAGACGTGACGAACATTATGAGAATACAAAACAAAGCAATTGAAATAATACTTCACTTATAGTTAACGTTTGATAATCGTTAATTAACTAAACTATTTAACGCATAACCGATTAAACATTAAACGCGATTAACGAGCAAATGACTAAAATATCTAACTAATCACGGGACAAATTTGTTGCAACCTCATACCCCCTCTTTGACCCCAAACACCCCCCCCCCCCCCCCCAACACCCTCACCTCACTTATTTGGTGTGACACCCGGTGAATTAGACCGTCATTAGTAATTAATCGTTGGTTATTACTACTTGTAATTAGTGTGAAATAGGACTAATTACGGAGCATTTTGTATGTTGTATTATACCCTCACACGTAATTAAATTACGCAATTTCAATCGGATGGAATCCGACTCAGTAAATACGGACGTTGGTGGAAAAACCTTTTCATAAATAACGTGAATCTATTTTATAATTAAATAGTAGTTATTTACATTATATTATTATTATATAATAATATACGAACACTTTACATTTTATACAAAACGTACAATACGTAACGCAAACCCGCTCGAAAACATCAAGGAAACACAAATTAAAATGTAACAATTTTTAATTAAACAGACAAATAAATTAATGGACAAGTGAAAGGAAATCAGGTGGAGCCCACCTTAGTTAAAAGTTCTGCACAGCCTAGGACTTCCTAGACCGGCCATACATCCCCCCAATGTAAAGTCATCATTTTAGTTACTTACACACACAACTCAACTTTTCATTGATCAAAATCTACTTTACCCAAAACTCTCTCTCTCATTTCTCTCCTCACAGCAAACACAAACAGAAAACATTTTCTTTCACTTTTACTCTCAAATCTCACCAAAAATCACAAGAAGATTAACGGGGAACTAGGAGTCAAGCTTCACGATTTTTCATTCACAACTTGTTCGTCACACATTCTCGGGTAAGAACACGTTTTCTCAACTTTCCTTTGTTATTCGTAAGATTTTATGGATTTAACATGCTAGTAAGTTCACTCACAAAGTATAAACTGAAAACCCACTTGAAGGTGTCTTAAAACAAACATTTTAAGGAAACTTACCAGAAAAACCATTTATAACTTTGTACCAAAAATCGATTTACTTTTACGAGTGTAAAAATGGTAAGATTTAACGTGTAAAAGCTTCGGGTCCTAAGCGAAATCTATTAAATCGAAACCCTTGAACGAAAATGATTTCCCAGAAACAAACAGTAGAAAAACACTAACAGTAGTAAGTAAAAATGAGCTAGCAGTGGAAACTAAGAAAATACACTAGCAGTGGTAACCGGGTAAAAATGAGCTAGCAGTGGAAACTAAGGAAATACCCTAGCAGTGGTAACCGGGTAAAAATGAACTAGCAGTGGAAACTAAGGAATTACACTAGCAGTATTAATAATGTAATTGCACTAGCAGTATTAATAATGTAATTGCACTAAGCAGTATTAACGACCTAGCAGTACTAATAATGAAAATGAATTAGCAGTACTAATAAAGGAAAAGAACCAACAGTAGAAACTAAGCGAGCAGTAGAAACTAAAAAGAGCAGTAGAAACTAGGCAAGCAGTATAAACTAAGAAGAGCAGTAGAAACTATGTAAAACCTTCAGTCTGTGGAATTAGCGACACAACCCTTGAGTCGCTACCTTTGAAACCAGCAGTATTAACTCAACAGTATTAACTTGCGACATAACCTTTGTGTCGCAACAATTATAACCAGCAGTACTAACTTGTGTCGCAACAATTATAACCCACAGTATTAACTAGCGACACAAAGACCAACAGTATTAACTAGCGACACAAAGACCAACAGTATTAACTAGCGACGCAAAGACCAACAGTATTAACTAGCGACACAAAGACCAAGCAGTATTAACTTGAAACCCGAATGATCAACCAACTCACTACTTTATTTTATTAACCGTAACAATCAAAGTTAAATACTTACAGGGACAACTTGAAGACACCTAAGGTATATTAACCTTATCAACTTAAAACACAAAACAATCATGATAATATTAATTTGAGAATTAATATCATTTTCAAACTCTTCACCAGCGGGCCGTACACGTTTTCTAAACATAATCATGGAACAAACAACATCAAACATAACTAGTTGAGTGGACAACTAGCATGAATGATCTTTTGAGACATTCACTCATATATAACCTTGTGCGTTTAGGGCGCCAGAAGGTTACATCTTTGGACATACGTTTATTAATTTAAACGCACGCTTTCAAGACTCAGGTGAGTCTCATAGCCCCACTTTTACTGTTTTAACTATTGGGGTGAGAATACATGCACTATTTTCATGAACACGAGTACAGATTTACACATATACGGATTGCATGAGTTTCACTTTCATAATCCACTCAAAAGTCCTCTACACATCATAGTTTCGTTAGTATGGATCTTAGCGCGAGTATTAAAGAATAGTACTATTTGGGATTGACCATCCCCGTCCGGGTTAGTAGCTCTAACTGGTCAAACGGGCGCTTTATTATTTGTTCATACGGATGTTCTGGATTAGGCATCTGCAGGAGGCAAACTCATTTGGTTAAGCTTCGGACTATGAGCTCATGGCAATAGTATACAACATTTTGCATGCGTGCAACTCATATGAAATCTCGTGGTTCACATTTACATTTTGATATCTAAACCTATGAACTCACCAACATTCTGTTGACCATTTTAGTATGTATTCTCACGTTCACAACAGGAGTAGGATTACTCCAGGATCATCATAGCTCGAGTCGCATGATTTACAAACATTGGAGATTCCATTGCATTACTATTTTGTATTATTAGTTATGTATTAAAATCTCTACATTTATTCGCGAACTCGGAAAATTGATGTAAACAATTGGATTATTAATGTAATCACTTTTGTAATATTTTCCAAACGTCTCATATAGAGTCGTTTGCCATAACTTTGTGTAATGATCCATGATTAGTCGCGCCCCGACCCGACTTCCGCTGCATCATAATTTGGGGGTGCGACATTTGGTCACTCCCACACACTCAAACTCAATTTCTCATCTCCTCTCTTTCCTCTCCCAAATGGCAACCACACCACCACCATCTACCACCGCAATCCACCAACAATTACCAACAATAATCATCTTGATCATCATCTTCATCTCACAAAGAAATACAAGCTAGGAACAAGGATTCAAGAGCATCTTTTTCTTTTTCTTGTTCTTCATCTAAAATCATTGTAAAGAAACTTTCTCCATGACTTTTATTTAAATGTATCTTTGTTATCAATCATGTTAGTAAGTTCACTTACAAAGAACTTGACTAAAAACATATGGAAAAGTTGTGTTAAAATGGCCACAAACAACCAAACATACTCAAATGGGTAAAACACTCACTGGACAGAAATTAGGTCCGACTTCAACGCGTGATAACGTGCTCAAAACAAAACCAAAAATATGGAATCTTGAGTCTAAAATGAAGTTCAAGAAGTTATCTTTCGAATCAAACTTGTTTCATAATTTTTGAACAAGTTTTGATACCCCAAATCGATTTTACGAGAACGAGTGTCAAATCTGTCTTCTGGAGACAGATCTGGACCTCACTTTGTGTGGTTATAACTTTTATTCTACATGTCCAAAAATCATGAATCTTTTTCCTAAAGATTACATTTTCTGTTAGCTTTAAAAGTTGTATTTTCTCGTTTCGTGAAGATAAGTGTAACTTGTACACGAATGACTTTTCCGACGACTTTCCAGAAAAGTAGCTGCTGGACCTTTATGTCTTTATATATTATTTTGAACCCCTTAAACATATCCAAAAATTGTGTAATTTATTTTTCTGGAAAGTTAACACATGTAGGAATAAGTCGTAAAAATTTCGTAATTTAACTCGAACGTTTGGCTAGTCAAAACGACATCACAAAAGAGGGAAATTTTAAGACAAGAAGCTGTTAGGGACTGTTTAGTCCACGCGTTTAATTACGAACACTTTCGAGTTGCCAAAAATCATAAAACTTACTTCTTACGAGTACTAAAATATTTATAAATGTGGTGTAAAGGTTTCAGGTCAAAACGATTAGGTTGACCAAGTCAACAAACGAAGCCGAATACGATAAACTTGACCGAATTATTTAAATACTAAGTTTCTAGCCGGAAAAGAGTTTTTAGCATTTTATTATAAAACTCAAACGAAAATATATAAATACAACACAAACCAAAAACGACACTTTTACATTTACACTTAAGCGAAAACGAAAGCGATATATATATATATATATATATATATATATATATATATATATATATATATATATATATATATATAACGAACCAATTATATATATATACAACGAATAAATATTACATATATATAAGACAAACAAACTATATATATGTGTACAACGAATAAACTACATATGATACAACTTGGAAACACATGACATATACAACAAAACGAACATAATAATAATTTCATTGAGAATTATTATTACGAAAACATCACCAACGGATAGTACGAATTTTTAAACACAGTGACCTTTCGAAACGAGTGAACTGATCGGTTTTCTATTCCCTTACTAGATTAACATACAATTCGGAAATAACAATTAATCTAGGGTATGTAGGAAACTAAACCCTAAAAGATCTTAACTTAATAATAATAAGCAACAAAACATAATAAATAGATAAGAAAATACTAACCTTTGAGAAAATCGGATTTCTCACACGCAGACCTTCTTGTCTTGGAGGCGAGTACTCAAACCAGAGCACCTCTAATAGCTCACACCCACGAACCAAAGAGAAAATCAACTCCTAAGGTCCCGAAAATAATCGAGTAAACTCTTACAAGGAGTAGGAATGAGAAAGAGAGAATTGTCTACTTTGAAACCATGACATGCCCCCTATTTATATAGGGAGAGGGAAGTTAGGGTTTATATGTTGGCCGATGTGGGACAACCTAATTTCGTCCTCTAACCGCCAGTTGAACCTTCCAACCGCCGGTTGGACTCGCGTGCTCCACCGCTGAAACGTCCCATTTTTTTTTTTATACTCAAATTAACTTTCTTAAAACACTTTATATATTAATATAAAGTGACAACCACATTGTTCATTACAAACACGTTTCTCATCATTACAAAAAATTACACGTTATTATCGAGCATGATTTACGAGTTTCTCATGTTACTATCTTGTCATAGTAATTCCATCACTAGCAGCCCTCGGGTCGCTTGCCCGGATCCCCACCCTTCACAACTCTTGATGTACCTATCACACACAACAATCAACACGTAAGCATTTTGCTTAGTAAGCACAGGAAGGGTACAATCACATACGAACAATTTAGCACAATTGATCACTCAGCAATTGGTAATTCGACTTATGCGGCTAGGCACAATTGATCACTCAGCAATTGGCCCTTATGGGTACAATTGATCACTCAGCAATTGACCACTCAACTTATACCATTTAACTCTTACAGTTAGACACAATTGATCACTCAGCAATTGGCCGTTCAACTCATACAGCTGGGCACAATTGATCACTCAGCAATTGGCCGTTCAACTCATACAGCTGGGCACAATTGATCACTCAGCAATTGGCCGTTCAACTCATACAGCTGGGCACAATTGTAACACGATCAGTATTAAAAAATTCAGCCAATTATATACTTTACATTCCTACTACTTACCTCGAGGACGACGATCAGATATTTATGGATTGCTACCCGAAATACCTGTCGAGGCGACCGAATTCAATTAACTCTGATAATACTTAATATTATTTAAAACATTAATTATTCCTGCGACACTACCCTCTAGTGTCGCTACACCTCCTGGCGACACCAGATTAGTGTCGCTCAATGCATTATTGCGACACAACCTGCGACACTAGCTCTTAGTGTCGCTAAAACAACAATTCAATTAGTAGAAACTAGCGACACAAGCTGCGACACAAGCTCTTTGTGTCGCTAAAACAACAGTACTAAGCAACAGTGGAAACTAGCGACATAAACTCTTGTGTCGCTAAAGCAACAGTATTAACTCGCGACACCATCATTGCGACACAAGCTGCGACACTAGCCTTGTGTCGCAATAACGAACTGAACAGTAGCAGATTCCGATTTTAACAAGTTTTCTGGGTAAAATTCACACTTTTTAACCCCAATACAATTCTGAAGGTGATAAAGCACATAATAACTCAAGCTCTTACCTGGAAATGATTTCAGAAACACACAGGAACACTTTCACTTTCAAAGATTAGCAAAATCTTCACTTTTCTTGTCTTTCTCTCTCTAAAACTCTCTAAGCTCACACACAAATCGTTCTGGAGGTGTTTAATAGCTTCTGGAAAACTTTGGAATCAATAAGTGGGGTTTAACCCCTCTATTTTACACTTTTAACCCCTCAAAACCGACTTTCCGCCGACACTGCGACACAAGCCTTGTGTCGCACTAGGCTTTGTGTCGCTACATGCGACACTAGCCCTGTGTCGCATAACAGTAAACAATTTTTTTAATTTAACGAATTTCGGGGTGTTACAACCGCCTTACTTCCTTAGACTCCAGCAGCCGGTTGAACCTTCCAACCGGCGGTTGGACTTGGCTTCCAGAATGTTCCTTTAATTTCTTTTAGTTTCTAATTAATTCATCAACTATGATAATTAATAAACCAAATAATTAACCATAATATTAATTCCAATTAATATTATCTCTCATTTATTTCTCTTTAACTGTTCATTGAGGGCGACCCAAAAAGGACTCTACTTTTAAAGATATACTTACTAATTAGTTATGAATTTGTACACTATATCCAACAGTCTCCCACTTGGACAAGTCATCAACTATTATTGGTTTAAGTCTATCCCTTTAACTAAGCAGAGAGTGCCATCCAACATAACTGCCGAACTTTGAATCATATCTAGAGACAACCCTTAGATAAGTGATCAAATATTCCTTTGTTCTACTGATATCGTATGAAACTGAGACATGGATTTTAATCAATCTTAAGATTCAAGATTATGTTTTCTGATTTCCGATTAGTTTGACTATACGAGACTATTGAATTGTGCACATCAACTTAGTCTTGGCTAGGCTAGCACTTTAGAGTCAACTTTTAATCATCAGAGGGTCCATGATATCGCTTTTCCATTTTGACAAAAGGAACAAATAAATTTCGACTACATAGTACTAGTCAACTCATCATGTTATACCTAGCATACCCTTTATAACTGGCATTTACGCGCATCGTTTGAATAAATTAAAATATAATAGATTTGAAAAACTAGAAACTCAATGTATCTCCATTTTAAGAATAGAGGATATTATTATCTTAAAATCACTCGTGATTTTAATCCATGAAGTGATCTCTTTAAGTACGGGTCTTTCCTATACTTAAAACCCTATTAAGTACTCATGAGTGTTGTAGCATTCTCCATGCTATGTCTAATCTCCACAGACAATCTACTAACACTCCATGGCAGCCTTAAATCAACACTAACTTCCTGTAGTATGAACGACTGAGGAGGTTCGAGTAAAACTAATTACTCGGGAAGTGAATTCTAAACATGCAAAACGAAACACGATGACAAACAATAGTAAATGGTAGAACTCTTTCAAATAAATAAAACTCCATTATTTAATCACCAAATCTATTACATTTCAATCATTGCTATAATGTTTCAGATTCAAACTAACAACTAAAACTTTATATTATCTCTTAAACCTATGCTCCTAGCATGTTCATCTTGTTTGGATCTTGCCAGTGCATTTGTGAATGGATCAGCCGGATTATCCTCTGATCGTACATGTTTCACAATCACATGTTCTTCTTCTACCTTTCTTCGAACAAAATGGTATTTTCTTTCTATTTGCTTTGACTTCCCATGATCCTTGGGTTCTTTAGTCAAAGCGACTGCACTTTCATTGTCTTAGAATATATCGATGGGGTCTTGTACTGTTGGAACAACTCCAAGATCTCCAATGAAATTCCTCATCCATATGGCTTCTTTTGAAGCTTCGCAAGCTGCAATATACTCAGACTCGCATGTGGAGTCTGCTACTGTATCTTGCTTTGAACTTTTCCATGTCACCGCTCCCCCATTAAGTAAGAATACCCAACTAGACTGTGACCGACTATCATCTCTATCTGTTTGGAAACTTGCGTCACTATAACCCGTTACTCTGAGTTCTTCTTCTCCGTCATAAACTAAGAACATGTCTTTAGTATTTCTTAGATACTTGAGAATGTTCTTTACAGCTGTCCAATGACCTTCACCAGGATTTTGCTGATGTCGACTCAGCATGCTCAAAGAAAATGAGACATCAGGCCTTGTACACGTCATGGCATACATGATCGCTCCTATAGCCGAAGCATACGGGACTCGACTCATTCTGTCCAGTTCTTCCTCATATTTCGTACATAGATCTTTACTAATCTTTATGCCATGATGTAAGGGTAGATTCCCTTTCTTACAATTTTTCATTTTAAACCTTTTCAAAATTTTATCTAAGTACGTGTCATGGGTGAGTCCTATTAGACGTTTCGACCTATCTCTGTAAATCTTTATACCAAGAATATATGTTGCATCTCCCAAATCTTTCATAGTGAAACATTTTCCTAACCAATCTTTTACACTTTGTAATGTTGGGACATCATTTTCTATGAGTAGTATATCATCTACATATAATACTAGGAAGACTACAACACTCCCACTAACCTTGACATATATACAGGACTCATCTTCGCTTCTATAAAATCCAAACTGTATGACTTTCTCATGGAAGCAGAGATTCCAGCTACGAGAAGCCTGTTTAAGTCCATAAATGGCCTTTTCAAGATTTCACACTCTTTTAGGATACTTTGCACTTTCAAAACCCTCTGGTTGTGCGATAAATACATCCTCTGTAAGTTTTCCATTAACGAAAGCGGTTTTGACATCCATCTGCCATATTTCATAATCATGAAATGCAGCTATCGCAAGCATTATCCTAATTGACTTTATCTTAGCTACTGGTGAGAAGGTTTCCTCATAATCAATCTCATGGTTTTGAGTATAGCCATTCGCTACCAACCTAGCTTTATAAGTGTGTACCTTCCCATCCATGTCTGTCTTCTTTTTGAAGATCCACTAACAGCCCACCGTTTTAAGATCGAGAGTAGTGTCAACCAAATTCCAAACTTGGTTGTCATACATAGATTGAATCTCGCTTTTCATAGCTTCCTTCCACTTGGCAGCCTCAGTGCCTGCCATCGCTTCCTTGTAGTTAGCAGGCTCATCCAACTCGACTAGTGTACCATCACTAATTTTGTCCTCTTCTTCGATATGGAAACCATAATAGAACTGAGGAGGATTGCTGACTCTACTACTTGTTCTGGGAATGGGTAAGGATATGTCTTCAGGTTCGACAGGTGTCACTGTTGGATATAGTGTCTAAGTGCATAACTAATTGGTAAGTGTATCATTAAAAGTAGAGTCCTTTTTGGGTCGACCTCAGTCGTACAGTTAAAGAGAAATAAATGAGAGATAATATTAATAGGAATTAATATTATAGTTAATTATTTAGTTTATTAATTATCAAAGTTGATGAACTAATTAGAAACTAAAAGAAATTCTGGAAGCCTGATCCAACCGCCGGTTG
The DNA here is from genome assembly GCA_963930675.1 of Gnaphalium uliginosum. Lineage (NCBI taxonomy): Eukaryota > Viridiplantae > Streptophyta > Magnoliopsida > Asterales > Asteraceae > Gnaphalium > Gnaphalium uliginosum. The sequence continues at coordinate 21,586,260 of OZ005684.1, read as the reverse complement.
GAAAGTCCAGCCGGCGGCTGGAGTCAAATTAAAGTGAGTCGGTGGAACGCACAAGTCCAACCAGCGGTTGGAACCCGAAATCAGTATACCCCAGATCGGCTATCGTATTAAACCTATGGGTTACTCCTCCCTTATAAATATGGGGTAGGCCATGGCTTCAAGGTGTACAATTCAATTCTCCTTTTCTCATTCCTCTCCTAGTAAGAGTTTACTCGATTTAATCGGGACCTTTGGAGTTGGAATATTTTCTCTTTGGTTCGTGGGTGTGAACCATTAGAGGTGCTCTAGTTTGAGTACTCGCCTCCAATTCAAGAAGGTCTGCTTAGTTGGTCTGCGTGTGAGAAATCCGATTTTCTCAAAGGTTAGTATTTTCTTATTTATTTTGTTTTGTTGCGTATTATTATTAAGTTAAGATCCTTTAGGGTTTAGTTTCCTTCATGCCCTAGATTAATTGTTATTTCCGCATTGTATGTTAATCTAGTAAGGGAATAGAAATCCCATCAGTGGTATCACAGCCTTAGCTTAATAATATAGGCACTTAACGATGGAGTTACTACTTAGTTAATAGTTAATTGCAAATAGTAATCCATAGATAAATTTGTATGATCATTAAATGTTAATATGGATCTAAAATAAATACTAATATTTAAATTGTTAAATGATACCCCTAAATTTTAAAATGTTTAAAATAGAACTCTGAACTTTAAAAGCTTAGAGAGACCTATATATATTATGATAAATATATATGTATCATTTAAAGTTTAAATACGTTGTCAGTCAATTGATAAATCGGCTCACCCATAGTGAACAAACTATAAGAGAGATATAAGGCGGGACGCTATGCTTCCCTAAAGAAGTAGTGTAACAACCCAAAATTTTTAAAGTAAGTCTAAGTTCTCAGTTGAGCGACACTAGGCTAGTGTCGCATTGTCGAGTGAAATGTCGGCTATCAAGGGTTAATTATGTAATTATATGAGAAATTAAAATTGTCGATTTCGCAAAATGGTTTTAGGTTCCAGACAATAGATTAAGAAGAGAATAAACATTCTCAAATCTTCTTTATATATATATATAAATATATATACACACACACATACACTTATGAAACCAGGGGATGAATTCTCAAACATTCTACACATATGTACATTCACTTTGTGAGGAAATTTGGAAGTGAAGAAAGCTCTAGACCATCTTTGATTTCAAAAATCCAGAATCAGTAACATCATCATCATCATCTTGTTCTTGTGAGTATCTGTGTTTATAACCTATGTTTAGAAAATTAGTCAATTTATGAAATAGTTGTGTAATTGAAGCTTGCAAGATGTTTTGTGATGATATTTGATGCATAAGAGATGTTAGAAAACTTGTTAGAATGATAAGATGTCGAATTTGTGAGTTTTGAAAGAAGAAGGTTCGGGTTTTTGGTTACAGCAAGCTCGGTTCGAAGCTTGCAGAAGAAGAACTCAGTCACCGAACTGAGTTTGTCCTGCGAACTGAGTTTGTCCTACGAACTGAGTTTGCCCTGCGAACCGAGATTGCCCTGCGAACTGAGATTTAATTTTAAAGCGAACTGAGAATTTTTATAACATGATTAAATTAATAGTTGTAAATTGATATTTAATTAGAGTTAACTAATACGAACACCTCGATAGATATTCCGAGTATCAAGTAATAAACATCTAAACGTGGTCCTCGAGGTAAGAAGTAGGAATGTAAAGAATTTTATATTTTGATTTTATTTATAATGATGATGTGTTGAACGACCAATTGCTGATAATTGTGCCCATGTGATGAGCTGAGTGGCCAATTGTTGAGTGACCAATTGTGCCCATGTGATGAGCTGAGTGGCCAACTGCTGAGTGATCAATTGTGCCTATGTGATGAGTTGAGTGGCCAATTGCTGAGTGATCAATTGTGCCCATGTGATGAGTTGAGTGGCAAATTGCTGAGTGATCAATTATACCTACGTGATATGATGAACGGGCAATTGTTGAGTGATCAATTGTGTCATATGATTTTATGTTGAGTGCATTACTTAATTATATTATTCATTTTGTATTCCTTACTTACTAAGCGATGTGCTTATGTGTTATTGTGTACTGTGTTAATAGGTACATTTAAAGGAATGAGAGGCGGGGATGCGGGTAAATAACCCGAAGGCTACTAGTGATGGACTTACTATGCGAGATAGTAAGAAGACGGACTCATAGATCAGGCTCTATATTAACATGTGATGTTTTGTGAAAATGATGTATATTTTGTGTTGAACCATGTTGTTATTACTTTATATTAATATATAAAGTGTTTTTGAGAATAATAAAAAAAAATTGGGACGTTTCAAGTAGGTTTTTAATATGCTTCGCGCTGACCTACTTCTCCGCTTCTTTGTGCGTTCAATGGAGCTACCGAGGACTTTTGATAGGATAATATCAAGATCAAAAAGTATTGAAATAAAGTACTAAAACAAAATCACGTTTAAGTATAACAAATGTGAATTGTATGCTATCCCATGAAAACCGTAGATCTCTCATATGGACTGTTAATGGAGCGTGTGTGGTTCACCGGCACATTAATGAGAGGACATAAGTGAGAGGTTATGTGAGACTCGCGATTCTCGAGCGTACTCGGGCCGGGGACCACGCGGGTTTTGCATGGTTAAGTTCACCGTTTTATTCATGATCCTCGGCATCCCAGTCATGAATGGTAGATGAGCATATCCGAGATTAACATGTCATTGATTGAATCAATGAATCTCAAAAGAACTAGGAATTTCATAGAGAATGAAATTGACAAAAGCATTGTCTACCTAAAATAAATTCGTGATATGATTACGGCAAACCTCTTCATAAAACGAATCGAAAATATGGATCCTAGCCTTAATTTTGAATTGGGTAATTAAACAATTAAGGAATATTCATACTAACTAAAACTGTTTATATTATAGATGTCTACTACCGAAAATGGTACAAATTCACCCGTTCCCAGTTCCGCAAACAACTCGAACTTCTCACTACTCTCAGTTCTTGGGAGGGAAAGACTAACCGGTCCAAACTATATGGACTGGATGCGTAACCTTAAGTTTACCCTAAGGTACGAGAACAGGGAGTATGTTCTCGATGAGCAGATTCTCACTATTGATCTTGATTCAACCCAAGAGAAGATTGAAGCTCACCGAAAACAAAGTGTCTTGTATCATGGCATCCTCCATGAGCCCTGAATTGGAAAAGACTTTTGAGAATACTTGGGCTTATGAAATGAACCAACAACTAAAGGAAATGTTTCAGGCAAAGGCAAGCAAAGAACGCCTTGATGTGGTTAAATCCCTCATGGCTTGTAAACCCAAACCTGGAGCCTCTATTTGTGCTTTCGTCTTGGAGATGAAAGGGTACTTTGATAGGTTGAAATCTTTAAAATGATGTTTGATACTGATCTTTCGATAAAAATAATTCTTTCTCACCTACCAGCTGTCTACAATTAGTTTATAATCTCATATCAAATGAATTTGAATGAGAAAGAAACCTCGATAATGGAACTCCATAACCTGCTGCAAACCGATGAGCAAGGGATCAAGAAGATTGATGTGCCCTCTGCCTAAGCAGCTCCTGTGTTGGCTATTGGTCAAAATGCAAAGAAAATAAAAACTTGGAAAGGTAAGACTGGAAAGTCTAGTCGTGGTTCCAAAAGAAAGTTTAATTCTGAGATTGCATCTGCAAATGATCCAAAGGAAGCGGTGTGCTTTTATTGCAACACAAAGGGGCACTGGAAGCATAGCTGCCCAAAATATCTGAATGATCTTAAAGACGGAAAGGTCGAAAAGAGTAGTCACTCAGGTATGTTTATGATCGAACTCCATAATACTACAACTTTTGATTCGTGGGTTCTGGATACATGGTGTGGTACTCACATTTGTACTGTATTACAGGGTCTAAAGGAAAGTAGAAGTTTGAGGCATGGAAAGCTCAATTTAATCATGGGAAACAGGAAATTCACGCCCGTGACCAAGATTGGAAAATTCGAGCTCATGCTGAAGTCTAGAGTTAGGATAGATTTAAATAATTGCAGTTATTCGTTAGAAATGACTAGAAACATAATTTCATTTTATGCACTGTTCAAGGATGGTTATCGATTTTCATTTGATAATGAGAATGGAGATATTTTGGTTTATTTAAAAAATAGTTTTATTTTTAAAAGCTTCTCCTTACAAAGGCATATATGAAAATGTTGAATGTGTTAGCAATGTGATTTTAAATGTTGATTCCTGTAATGAGCTTGATAAATCCAAATTGTGGCATTATCGTCTTGGGCACATAAACATGAAACGCGTCGCCCAACTCCAAAAGGATGGAGTGTTGGAATCATTCGACATCAAGTCGGATGATGTATGCGAATCTTGTTTACTGGGCAAGATGACTAAATCACCATTCACTGGATCATGTGAAAGAGGTGAAGGACTATTGGACTTGGTACACACAGATGTATGTGGACCATTTCGATGCGCCACAAAAGATGGAAATCGCTACTACGTTACGTTTACTGATGACTTCAGTAGATATGGATATGTTTATCTGATTAAACATAATTCCGATACTTTTAAAATATTCAAAAGATATCAAAACGAAGTAGAGAATCAACTGGGCAGAAAGATAAAGGTACTCCGATCCGATAGGGGAGGAGAATACCTTAGTATCGAGTTTCTTGATCATCTTAGAAACTGTGGAATAATTTCAAAATTGACTCCTCCTAGAACACCACAACTTAATGGAGTTGCGGAGAGGAGAAATAGAACCCTGTTAGACATGGTTCGGTCTATGATGAGTCATGCAACACTTCCAATAAGCTTTTGGGGTTACGCATTAGAGACAGCCGCACATATCTTAAATCAAATACCCACTAAGAAGGTTTCAAAGACACCTTATGAGATGTGGAAGGGAAAACGTCCTTCTCTTGGTCACATCAAGATCTGGGGTTGCGAGGTTTTCGTTAGACGAGAAACTCAGGACAAGCTAGAGTCCAGATCTGAAAAGTGTCTTTTCGTCGGTTATCGAAATGGTCCACATACATCTGTGTGTACCAAGTCCAATAGTCCTTCTCCTTTTTCACATGATCCAGTGAATGGTGATTTAGTCATCTTGCCCAGTAAACAAGATTCGCATACATCATCCGACTTGACGTCGAATGATTTCAACACTCCATCCTTTTGGAGTTGGGTGATGCGTTTCCTGTTTATGTGCCCAAGACGATAATGCTACAATTTGGATTTATCAAGTTCATTACAGGAATCAACATTTAAAATCACATTGCTAACACATTCAACATTTTCATATATGCCTTTGTAAGGAGAAGCTTTAAAAAGAAAACTACCATTTAAATAAACCAAAATATTTCCATTCTCATTATCAAATGAAAATCGATAACCATCCTTGAACAGTGCATAAAATGAAATCATGTTTCTAGTCATTTCTTACGAATAACTGCAATTATTTAAATCTATCCTAACTCCAGACTTCAGCATGAGTTTAAATTTTCCAATCTTGGTCACGGGCGTGATTTTGCTGTTTCCCATGATTAAGTTTAGCTCTCCATCCTTCAACCTTCTACTTTCCTTTAGTCCCTGTAATACAGTGCAAATGTGAGTACCACACCCTGTATCCAGGACCCACGAATCAGAAGTTGTAGTATTGTGGAGATCGATCATAAACATACCTGAGTGATTACTCTTTTCGACCTTTCCGTCTTTAAGGTCATTCAGATATTTTGGGCAGCTACACTTCCTGTGCCCCTTTATATTGCAGTAAAAGCACACTGCTTCCTTTGGATCATTTGTAGCTACAATCTCAGATTCAAACTTTCTCTTGGAACCACGACTAGATTTTTCAGTCTTTCCTTTCCAAGTTTTTCTTTTCTTTGCACTGTGACCAATAGCCAACACATGAGCTGCTGAGGTAGAGGGCACATCAGTTTTCTTGATCCCTTGCTCAGCGGTTTGCATCAAATTATGGAGTTCCATTATTGAGGTTTCTTTCTCATTCAAATTCATTTGATATGAGATTATAAACTGATTGTAGACAGTTGGTGGTGAGATAGAATTATGTTTATCGAGAGCTCAGTATCAAACATCACGTTCAAAGATTCCAACCTATCAAAGTACCATTTCATCTCCAAGACGAAAGCACAAATAGAGGCTCCAGGTTTGGGTTTGCAAGCCATGAGAGATTTAACCACATCAAGGCGTTCTTTGCTTGCCTTTGCCTAAAACATTTCCTTTAGCTGTTGGTTCATTTCATAAGCCCAAGTATTCTCAAAAGTCTTTTGTAATTCAGGGCTCATGGAAGATGCCATGATACAAGACACTTTGTTTGCATCATCATAATATTTTCGGTGAGCTTCAATCTCCTCTTGGGTTGAATCATCATCAATAGTGGGAATCTGCTCATCGAAAACATACTCCTTGTTCTCGTACCTTAGGGTAAACCTAAGATTTCGCATCTAGTCCATATAGTTTGGACCGGTGAGTCTTTCCCTTCCAAGAACTGAGAGTAGTGAGAAGTTCGAGTTATTTGCGGAACAGAGAACGGGTGGAATAGTACCATTTTCAGTAGACATCTATAATTTAAAACAGTTTTAGTTAGTATGAATATTCCTTAATTGTTTAATTACCCAATTCTAAATTAAGGCTAGGATCCATATTTTCGATTCGTTTTATGAAGAGGTTTGCTGTAATCATATCACGAATTTATTTTAGGTAGACAATGCTTTTTGTCAATTTCAATCTCTATAAATTCCTAGATCTTTTGAGATTCACTGATTCAATCAATGGCATGTTAATCTCGGATATGCTTATCTACCATTCATGACTGGGATGCCGAGGATCATGAATAAGATAGTGAACTTAACCATGCAAAACCCACGTTGTCCCCGGCCCGAGTACGCTCGAGAATCGCGAGTCTCACATCACCTCTCACTTATGTTCTCTCATTAATGTGCCGGTAAACCACACACGCTCCATTAATAGTCCATATGAGAGATCTGCGGTTTTTCATGGGCTAGCATACAGTTCACATTTGTTATACTTAAAACGAGATTTTGTTTTAGTACTTTAAGTTAATACTTTTGATCTTGACATCATTCTATCAAAAGTACTCGGTAGCTCTATTGAACGCACAAAGAGGAGGAGAAGTAGGTCAGCGCGAAGATATTAAAAACTCACTTCTTTAGGGAAGTAAAATGTCCCGCCTTATACCTTTCTTATAGTTTGTTCACTATGGGTGAGCCGATTTATCAATTGACTGATAACGTATTTAAACTTTAAATGATACATATATATTTGATCATAATATATATAGGTCTCTGTTGGGAAAAACAATGATCAAACCTAAGTTATAAATCTGAAGAGTCAAAATCTAACTCAGTTGTATTCAGGAAACTTAGTGAAATTCCTGAGTCTGTGTTTCTGAGTCTGTGCTACACAGACTGAAGAATTGTTTCTGAGTCTGTGCTGCACAGACTGAAGATCCTCACAGACTGAAAGCCATGCTCTTTCTGAAGACTTATGAATTCATCATCTGAAGAATGAAGATTGAATACAGAAGGCTTCACAGACTGAAGTTCACAGACTGAAGATCACAGACTGATGAGCACAGACTGAAGAGCACAGATTGAAGAATGAAAGTACAAATGTACAGGAGATATTCTTCTTTCCTTAGGCTAGATACAACTGATAAGATGTTTGAGAAAGGTCAAACATCATATAAAGGTTCTCTTCTCAGCAAAGAAACCTTTTACCTTTTTGCTTTTTCTATTTCCAAGAAAAGTAAAAAGGAAGGCGTGCAAAGTTGCCCAAGATGCATCTGTTATCCCTTGGACAACTATGTAAGCTGGATAATATAGAGTTACATCCAACTCTATAAATAGCAGTCCAAAAAGCACTGCTATCATCCAAGAAATTCAAGAGAATTAGTATACTAGACCTTTGAGCTTAGGCTAAAGCATTACCACACTTACTGTGAAGTTTGTAGTGATAACTGTATCTTTGTATACTACTTGGATCGTATTCAAACCATCTGTGTGGGTTTGAATACTTTGTCATCTTTGTGAGACAAACACTTTATTGTGAATAATACTTTGATTCATAATAAACTCTCTGTCAAAATTAATCTTGTTTTCCGCCTAGATTAATTTAAACTTGTTTGATATAAAACTTGGATATAAACTAACACGTTGAGATAACTGTTATTTAATCTGTATCTAAGTTTTGGGAACCTTGTGACCCAACAGTCTCTTTAAACTTTTAAAGTTTAGGGTTCTATTTTAAACATTTTAAAATTTAGAGATATCATTTAAACAATTTAAATATTAGTATTTACTTTAGATCCATATTAACATTTAATAATCATACAAATTTATCTATGGATTACTATTTACAATTAACCATTAACTAAGCAGTAACTCCATATTAAGTGCATATATTATTAAGCTAAGGCTCTGTTACCACTAATGAGTTTTCTATTCCTTTAATAGATTAACATACAATGCGGAAATAACAATTAATCTAGGGTATGTAGGAAACTAAACCCTAAAGGATCTTAACTTAATAATAATAATCAACAAAAGATAATAAATAGATAAGAAAATACTAACCTTTGAGAAAATCGGATTTCTCACACGCAGATCACTTTAGCAGACCTTCTTGTCTTGGAGGCAAGTACTCAAACCAGAGCACCTCTAATAGCTCACACCCACGAACCAAAGAGAAAATCAACTCCTAAGGTCCCGAATATAATCGAGTAAACTCTTACAAGGAGTAGGAATGAGAAAGAGAGAATTGTCTACCTTGAAATCTAGGGTTTATATGTTGGCCGATGTGGGACAACCTGATTTCGTCCTCCAACCGCCAGTTGAACCTTCCAACCACCGGTTGGACTCGCGTGCTCCATCGCCTTACTTCCTTAGACTCTAGCAGCCGGTTGAACCTTCCAACCGGCGGTTGGACTTGGCTTCCAGAATGTTCCTTTAAATTCTTTTAGTTTCTAATTAATTCATCAACTATGATAATTAATAAACCAAATAATTAACCATAATATTAAGTCCAATTAATATTATCTCTCATTTATTTCTCTTTAACTGTTCGTTGAGGGCGACCCAAAAAGTACTCTACTTTTAAAGATATACTTACTAATTAATTATGAACTTGGACACTATATCCAACATGAACAACTAGCATAGATTGGCAGTTAGCCATCTACTTATATAAATGATCTCTTGCGTTTAGGGCGCTAAGAGACTTTCTTTCGGCAAACGCTTTCGCTAGCTCTCACACGAAGCTCACAAGGTGAGTTCACAGCCACTATTTTTACTGTTTTACTACTTTTAAACTAGGGGTGGAAAACATATGAACTGCTTTTCATACGATGATTGAAAACTTGTTTACTTATGAACGAATTTCATACTATACTTGGTAACATGACAACGAATCCTTGTACGAATCTATGTTTACAGTTGTAGTGCATAGAAGTCCACTTGCTTACAAACTATAACCATTAGCTAGGTGACTCTAGCCACTGAAGATACGGATAGTACTATCGAGATGACATCACTCCTACTATTTGTTGGTCATGCCAACCCCCGACTTTATGTCACACAACGAGGAGCGTATATTTAACCGGTCCGAGGCAAACAACACAACAGGTCGTCGTTTGGTTATAGGACTAGATGTCGTACTTTAACTCATTAGGCCTAGCTAGCCTTTGGGGGATCACCGTCATTGTTTGATTTCTACACGATTTATACGAACTGATTTTATACGATATTGCAAAGATTATTTGCAACGATTGATTTACAAACTGGTTTAATGATAGAGTCTTAAACCTGTGGATTCACTCAACAATTTTTGTTGATGTTTTACTATATCTTTTAGGGAATTAGTAGCAACGTAAGAATTGCATGCATTCAGGAACCACGCCCACTCATGACAATTAGGATGCCACAATTGTAACGACAGGATTTCTATTGCATAACTATAAACCTTTTTTTCATATTATGAAATCCCCGTTTAAACTCTACTACTACTATGAAGATTGTTATCTTTATAACACTACTACTACTACGACTTGATAAGTCGCAGCTTTGTAAACAACTATTTTATGGCATCTTAATACTATGTGTTCTGCAATAATCAGATGCTCTGCGTTGTAATAATTCTATGACGTTACAATCCCCGCTTGTACACAAATGCTTCCGCTGATCACTCTCTAACCGCGTACTTACCGTTTGGGGGTGTGAAATTGATGTACAGTGCATCATAGTAATTTAAATAGTAATGATTTTAGGGCATCAAAGTTAAAATTATAGTATCTTAACTATACAATAACGGTGCATTAGATGATCAGAGTAATGATTGCATTCATAGTTAAAAGTCAATTGCATGATAATTAAAAGTCAGGTGCATCGTAATTAAAAGTCGAGTGCATCATAGTTAAACGTCAAGTGCATCATGATAATGTGCATGATAATTAAAAGTCAGGTGCATCATAATTTTAAATCAAGTGCATCATAATTAAATGTCAAGTATATCATGGGTAAACGTCAAGTGCATTGTAAAATATATACACCACGTCATAGTTAAAAGTCAAGTACATGATAATTAAATGACAAATGCATCATCATTAAATGTCAACTGCATCATAGTTAAACATTAAGTGCATCATAATAATATGTAGATAATTAAAATGCAGGTGCACCATAATTAAAATTCAAGTGCATCATATTAATATATACAACACGTCATAGTTAAAAGTTAAGTGCATGATAGTTAAATGTCAAATTTATTATCATTAAAAGTCAAATGCACAATATTAAAAGTCAAATTGCAATAAAAAAAAAAGAATCTAAAATCAGTTGCAAATATATTTAAAAAAATAAAAAATATGTAACTAATTAGTTATTAAATGCTTAAAACAAAACAAGAACAACTAAAAAGGTAACAAATAAATAAATCAAGTTAAAAATACGTTAAAAAGATTTAAAAAACTTTAACAAAAAAGTTAAAAAAAATACTAAAAAAATATATGTGGAAAAGTAGGATAGAATAAGAAGGTAGAATAGAAAAGAGAGGGAGAATGGGAGACATTTGTCATTTCTTCGTATTTTATTGCTAGGAATATATATATTATTTATATTTATTATATTATATTATTCCTGATTAAAAATTGTTGGTTAACACATTCTATAACTCCATTACTTCCTAGAAAACAATTAACTTTTGTATTTTAATTTGTAAAAAGTATAATTAATTAAAAAAAATTGTATATCCCTCAAATAAAATATCAAACATGGTATATTATAAGAGATAGTTGCGGTATTTAATTTTGAACTTCAAACATGGAAAAGATAGTACTGTGTATATAGTAACATATATTGAGGAAACTCGAAAAAATATGTAAACAGGTATGATAAATACACAATCATTTTCAATAAATTCATTAAAATTATGCAATATTTGTATGTACAGTACAACATGTTAATGCATAAATTTGATAAATTTATTAAAATTAATAGTAGATTTATCATTGTCCTAAACATACATATACGTGTGAATGTTAATTAATACGTAAATGATTTATATATTAAAATCTGTCTTTATAAACAAAATACGTGTCAAAAGTTAATTCTGGGTTAGCGGTATCATTTTGTGACCATATTACAAACTATTTTTAATTAGCGAGTAAATCCAAATGAACACATGAAAGAGATATGGGTGACTTATAGATTCACATTCAAACTTAAAAAGGAAAACAATTACAAAACTGTTATTTTCTATGAATGTTGAATTCACCTCTACGACAAGCCGGTGAAAGTCGGTGTGTAATTTTGTGGTCAAATTTACTTGTTGAAGTGGTTCAATAAGGATTCAAATTCAAGGCTTTCTTTCATTTTCAATTGCTTCATTTGAGTAAACAAGTTCATAAGATGTAAGTATTAGATGATAATATTACGTCTTTTCCCGATTATGTAGATGAGCCGAGATCCATTAGGTTTATAATTAGGGTTTTAGGGTGACAATGTACTCGTTCTCTGTTTCACGTAGGTCCAATAGATTATAGATACATACAATCACATAAACGTTGATATTGAAAATAAATTATTATTTTGGATCATCAAAGGACAAACTTACAATCCCATACTTGGTTACACACAAATGACGATGATTTAAACTCATTTAGACAACTCCAAAGCGAAAGTATTTGCAAGAGATGAAATGGTTGAAGGAGAGTAAGCCGTGGTGCCACCCAAGTACCATTTCTTTATCATCTCTACCACATTCGCGTTCTCCACGTTCATCGTCTTTGGTTCTTCTTTTCCCTCACTTGAGAATCCAATCTGTTCGTTTGATCAAAACGAACAATAAACATTTACGTCAAATATGTTATTCAAATCCTAGGCTTGTTGATGAATTAACTTCAATAAACAGAACCACAAGTTTTCATGTTAATCACTCGAATTTAGATCAAGTTCATGAAAAAAGAAAAAGGAAAAAAGCCACTCGAGTATGCATATTTTGACTTTTCTATCCACCCTCAACTTCAAATTAGTCTCTCCTATAAATCCCTCATTTACTATAAGCGGTTTCATAAGCAAGATTATGCTAAGATTTTACAAAAATTACAAGTAATATATCGTTCAACTGACTCCGCTCAACACTACGTAGCTGCGGTGAAGTGGTTATATGCTTTTATGTACCGAACACCATTTATTTACATAAACTTTAAGGTACATAACTTACCTCGGCAATGTTTGATGTCGCAGGAAAGCTAAATGTAAGCACCGAGTCCTTTTTAAAGTATTTTGATTGAAAAAACTCGACAATTTGTTCAAGAGCTGCTTCCTCTTCCTCTTCATACTTGTCATCAGCTGCCAATCGGTCCCTCACCGAACTCTCAAGTTGTACGCCGTATTGTGATCCCTTGATCTCCTTGATCACCACAATTCTCAAGTATTTATCGACTGGTGCTGTATAAATTCACAATCACCAATTATATAATGACAACAACAACAACAAAAAAAGGTATAAACTAAATGTACTAACTATGAAGGTTTAAACTATGTACCCGAAATAACAGTATCAAAGAACTCATCATCTTCAGCTAACTCGGTTCCAGATTTTCCCTTCCATTTCTGCAAATGAGCCACGATCTCGGGATCAACATAAACTCCAATGGCAGTGAACTTGATTTGCAAAAAATGTATCTCGATGTCGGTAATTCCTGTTTCGACCAACATCAAAATTCAATATCGATCGATTTTCATGAAATTTTAATAATGAATAACCAAAAATACCATGTCCAAGCAAAGACAAAGGCTTTGTTGTTGTGATTTGTGGAGGGAAGGAAATATCATCAAGAATCACCATTTCTGTGCCCACTACAAAATCATACAAATAAAAATACAACAAAATTCGTTAAGTTTATTGTTTGCCAAGTCCTTTTTATTTTATAGTAATATTAATATTATATTAATTTAATATTAATATTAATAAAAAATGAAAGTAAAGAGAAAATTCTTACTATTTGGTATAGAGAAAGTGAAAATCTAGTAACAAAATGATAAAACTTAGATGGATGTTTAAATAAGCCAACTGCATTTATATAGCAAGCACCAGTCATCAACCATTCGGTAGGTAAATTTGTGCGTGACACTTAAAAAGCTAATAATTTTGAAGCAATTATTTTATAATAAGTATATTTATATTATATAAATATTTTGATAATAATTTTGATATATTATCTATATATATGTGCAACGAGTTCAATTGTATTCATCGAATTGAAGTAGTCGACATTTGTATTTTCTTCGATTCTTGTTTCCAAACGGACAACAGCGGGGTTAAGATTTAGTAATTTGAGGGCAGCTAAAAAATATTTCTTATTTTCATAAATTGAAAAGTTTTGTGGTGCCCCACATGCCCCCGTCTACATCTGTCACTGGAACCCGAGCTCCCTTCTAAAACCCTTTAGATGTCACAACCATTGAACCATCGAATATATTATATCTGACTAAATAAAAAAAAATTGCTCACTTCTTGTAAAATTGCTAGTATATGTAATGTGTCGAATCATGTGTGCTAACTTACATTTTTATCCTTGTTGGGGAAAATGATATCATAAAATTAATGATTTTCAGCTATATAATATTTAAATAATATTTGATATGGAAAAAGTAAAAACCGTCACAAGAAGATTGTGTTTGTTTATGACAAGTTTAAGTTCACATGCAAAGCTCATTTCACTAGCCTTTTAAACCCGTTCTTTTTGTTGGAAAATATATTTGATTTTGAATTGAAATTGTGATGCTGAAGAGATTGAAAAGTTGAAATTTTTTGCAATATCAATGATCATTTAATAGATTTAATGATGATCATTATGAATTAATAAAAAGATGAATGTCTTATGATGATAGCCTAGTGGTACGTGGGAGATATGCAACATAAATGTTGAGGTCACGAGTTCAATCCTCTGTCATCTTCATGTTTCCTTAATCGCGAGTTACACTATTTACCTCTCTCATATTAATCGTGAAACCGGTCGATAAGGGACCCTCAGAGATTCGGTTTTACCCTAAAAAGACGTCAAATACTTGCTATTAATAACGACTTTTATGAGTATTATTATCATTATTTAGTGACCACCATATTATAACATAAGTACGTAGAAGTTTTAAAACCTTAATCACTTCACTATACTACTTTATTTAAAAATTAAAAGTTTACGAATGTGAAGCTGTGGTACAATTAAGACCACTACGTACGTACAATATGTAATGCTGAGAAGGTGGGTAAAATTAGGAGTTGAGATGGAGCCACGTCATCGAATATCCTCCGTTCGCTTTACCTAATTGCATTGCATGCTTTTATAGGATTCGTGTACTTCATTTCTTCGCGCCTACGTGGACCCAACAAATATCATTGCCGTTAAACCTGTTTTTCGAGTAGTGACAACATTGTATGCATTTGTTGTTTCTCTTTTAAATCTCGACGAATTATCAACGGGGTTCAACTAGAATGTTTGCTAATTCACAAATAAAACTTGTTGAATTTAAGATAATTTGATAATGTCAATTTACTATTATATTTAAGTCAATTTTGAGTGAAAATATTTAAGAAATGAGTGATTGAGAATGATAAATTAGAGTAACTTTCAGAATATTACAAGTGAATAATTTTTTTGGGACAAACAAAATTAGCAAGTTCGACCATGTAAAAAGTTGTTAGATATGGTACTTTTGCTTAAGATCCATTCTTACATACAATTTTTAATGTGTTAATATCATAACCCTACTTTTAAAAAATGGTGATTGATGATTAATAATGGTATTCATAGTTTTCATATCTCATCTTTTATGACAAGAAGATGTGGTTGTATTTTCTTCATCGAGTCATCCTCCTTTTAATTCTTATTTATGTTTGTTTCAAGTTTACTCAATTATATTATATAATATATAATGAAATGAAATAAATCTACATATATAGGAAATTATTAAACAATAAACAATAAACAAGAAAAATGAAAAGAAACAACATATTCCATGTAGGAAATGCCATGTCAGCAAAACAGCGGTTAACGCATGGTACTTGAAAATTGGCACGCGCAAACCCGCGGCAAACTTAAGTAATCCACCATCTCCATCCAACGGCCAGCATTCGTCCACGACGGTCCAATTCAATTCCCTCCCAATTTCTTCCTCTAAAATAAAAAGGAAAAACACAAAGTATTTAATGGTCAATTTTATCTACACCACCACAATCACGCCGTACACGGTTGTTAAAGATGACCTGTTTAGGAGTTCGTTACGACGGAGCCGGACATCGTTTACTTCGCAAACCGGCAACAGGCTTTCTCGAAAACCAGTCCGGTCCAATTTCCGGATCTAACCGCCTGCATTCACTCTCAATTCCAAATCTCGCCGGTAAATCACCGATTTCTAGAATCTCCACGGCGGCGACCGGTACTCCGACCGCCGTGTCCGTTTCCGATTACGATCGTACGGAGAAATTCGACGAATGGATGAGGAATTCGGTGACGGAAATCGTGAAGAATATAAAACAAGCGCCGTTGTTAGTTCAGATATACGCTGACGGCGGCGTAGTGAGGACGGAGACGGCGGTGACGGCTGAGGACTGGCCGGATGTGGTGAAACGGACACCGTCGTCGCCGGACGGAATAATACTAGTGGAAGAGCTCCGGGAGAAGATACATACAGACGATTCCGGTGACGGAGACGACGGAACGAAAGCATTTGGTGTATTGATTCAAGGAAGATTTAAAGGAAGAGATCGAATTAAATCGTCCGCGTGTTATTTGTTGAAAACGTGTAGAGTGAATGGAGGAATGGGGCTATTCTGCACACATTTTTGTTTGATGAAAGTTCATAGTTTCAGTAAAAGTGTCAACTCACAGTTTAGCGATGGTTGGTTGTTACAATGAAACTTTAAGTTTCAATGGTATATAAGTGGTGATTTAAGTGTATATTGTAAATTATGATCATGAATTTATTTGATTAATATGATCATTCAATTGAGGAAATGGAATTGTTAAATGAGTAACATTGATTCTTTCTATTGTCATATTTTATTATTTGAATATATAGATGAAACATGGTTGTGCTTGTTAAAATTTTCTGGTATGTATCGATTAATAAACTACCAAAATTTGAACATTTAGCATCCGTTCTAACGTGGTTCACTTCCCTATCTACTCATTATTCGGAGGTGAATCATAGAACACCAAAAGGGTCGAGCTCGGTTCAATGGATTGTATGATGGTGTTGTTAGCGTAGCCTATTATATTGTCAGGTTGGCCCATAATTGAGTTGGTTTTGTTAGGCTCAATTTTAGTATATAAACCAAGGTGGTCAAGATCGCGTTAGAACGAAGTAGGATCGCTCAAGGTGGTCAAGATCGCGTTAGAACGAAGTAGGATCGCTCAGAGGTAAGTTCTTAGTAGGATCATAGGATCGCACGTAAGATCGTAGGATCGGTGAACGATCCGATCCAACAAATGGGCTAACTTTTTTTTTTTTTTTTTTTTTTTTTTTTTTTTTTTTTTTTACAGTTGGGCTAAATCTTTATATGGCACATAACCATAGTCCAAAGTCTAGTCTTTGCTCAAAAATCACTATACGGCTTTGTTTTCATATTTAATCAATAAATTCCTTACCTTTTAAGAAAAAGAAAAGCCTAAAACCCCAGACGATGTTTGAAGTTCCAATTGATATCTTAG
This sequence comes from Gnaphalium uliginosum, assembly GCA_963930675.1. NCBI lineage: Eukaryota > Viridiplantae > Streptophyta > Magnoliopsida > Asterales > Asteraceae > Gnaphalium > Gnaphalium uliginosum. The sequence goes on along the minus strand of OZ005684.1, from coordinate 21,568,990 downwards.
ATTAGTAATCTTTGTTTGTATGCTCTTAAACTTATTATGACTAGCGGTGCAATTGAACTTACTATCCTTTTATTTTAGTATGTTTATCATCTAACTAAAATTGTTGACAAATTGCATAATTTTTGTAATATAAAGTGTTAAATGTTACATTAATTTCTTTAACTGTTAGTTTTCAACATTAATTTAAATATATTTAGATTAAAAATGATATTTTGGTAAGATCTTACGATCTCGATCCGATCTTACGATCCCGATCTTGCAAAGACGAAAACGATCCTACGTAGGATCTCGATCTTGACAACCTTGATATAAACCCTCATGTATGCTCTTTTTCATCACTATATTATTCAATAAAACTGGTTGTTAGTTGTTTCATGGCATCGAAGCCAGGTTGTTAATCCCGTCAATCCTGATTGGCGATTTAGGGTTTTGATTGTTTGGGGATTTTAATCGAATTTCTAGGGTTTTAATCGGTTTTGGCAGCGGGCAGCATCTTCCGGTTTGTTTTTTGTCTTCTTGAATTTGATTGTTATCGATTATTTGGTTATCTTTTTTGTTACTATGGCTTACTCGTAAGGATGATTCACTTCAGTTAATTAGCGTACGTGCGGATGGTAAATTTATGCATATTGGAGTTATGTCATGAAAAAATTTCCTGTGTGGAAACACAATGTGAGGTTATGTTACGGGTACTAAACACAAACCAACGGGCATCAAGGTAGAGACTTATGCAACGTTATTAGAAACGTGGGAGTCTAATAATTCTAAGATTATCACGTGGATTAATAATTCTGTTACACAATCCATTGTTGCTCAGTTGGCAAAGTATGAAAGTGCTAAGGCAGTGTGGGATCATCTAGCAAGATTGTATACAGTGTCTAACTTTGCCAAACAATATCAATTGGAAACAGATATTCGTACCATACAACAAAATGATATGAGCATTCTTGATTTTTATTCTTCTATGTCATCATTATGGGATCAGTTAGCGTTAACAGAACCTGCAGAATTAAGCAGTTCTGAGCCTTATGTTACTAGAAGATATTTACAAAGGTTAGTTCAGTTTCTGATGGCACTTCGCCGTGACTTTGAAATCTCATTGTCCTATCTTGCTTAGTAAAGCAAAGTCACAACAGTATCGTTCATCATCTAAGCCAAATAGTAGTGTTGCTTCACCATCTTTGGATTCTTTGATGTTTGAGCAGTTTCAAAAATTTATAGCTTCACAACCTAAAGCTATGCCAACCTCATTTGGTAATGGTTCGGTATTTCTTCCTCGTGGATTGTAGATTCGGGTGCCTCTCACCATATGTCTCATCATTTGCCTTCATTTGTTTCGTTAGCTCCAAATGCTTATATGTCAATTACGGTGCGATGTTAACATAGCCCATTATATTGTTAGTTTGGCCCATAATTGAGTTAGCTTTATTAGGCCCAATTTTAGAATATAAACCCACATGTACGCTCTTTTTCATCATTACATTATTCAATAAAACTGCTTGTTAGTTGTTTCAGGCGTTACACTAAACTAAAAGTGATAACTTAACATGATATAAACTTTTTGAATTACTCATGAAGATGTCTAGTAGATCAAAAGGTAATTAGGAGGTCCCTGACCCCCGTACCATATTTCAATGGTACACGTTAGCCCCACTAGCAAGGAACATCAACCACAGGCAAATCACATGTCCACAAATCACCCATATATATTGAGGTACATATTTAAACCTCTGAAATATCAGTTACACATGTGGAGTCTATGCGTTTGCGGTGGCGGTACATTGATATGACGAGTATTTCGGTATGGAGTTAACATGAAACTGCAATACATTGATATGTACATCTCAATACATTGGTATGGAGTTACTCTTTTGGACTTCCAAACTCAACTTATTATAAATCCAAACTTATTACTTCACATCACCATCTAAATTAAGGAAAAAAGTTATCTTGTATCCTTCTACTTGTTTCTTATTTTCGATCTACTTTACATTGAATGTTAATGACATTAAAGCAATGAAACTTTGAACTGTTTGAATAGAACTATTAAGATTGTATGATTTAGATACATCTTTTAGTACTATATATCAAGCCATTTGACTTACCCAACCAAATTTCTTAGTGGTCGGATCTTTTAGGTTGATAGAGACGAACCAACTTGACACGATCTAATTGTATCTGAATAGGTTTACATTGTCACAATGTCACCCACCGGAAGCACTTAGAAATGGGATACTTAATACTTGCAGTTAGGGGTGATAATCGGATCAACCCGACTATAATATGGGTTATTCAAGCCGATTAGTTGGGTTTAAAAAAAAAAAAGTTCATACGTAACTTGACTATTAAGATTCGATTTTTCGGGTTCAGGTTAACAAGTATACATGTCACTCGGGTAAATCATGTTTTGCGTCATAAAAAGAGTTCTTGTTTTTTACATGTTTAGAGATATATAAGTATAGTTAATTCATTTAGTACTTTAGTTAAACCTTTGTTAACTACCAAACCAAAACCAAGCCTAAATGGCTAAATATAGCAGCAATGGTTAGTTGCTCCAATCCATTATTGTATGAATGCTACAGAAAACTAGAAAAGTGTGATTGGTGAGTGATGACCAGAAGTAATGGGACCCAAAGGATGAAATAAGTAAAAACGTCTGCAAACTGTGGAGATCAAAACATGATTAAACAAGTAAAAAAGTTGACATCATCAAAGGACCCAAAGGATGAAAGGTATGTGTATATATTGTTCAGAGTTTAGACTAATGTTATATGCTTTTTAGTTTAATCACATGCAAAACAATTGATCCTAAAAGTTGGCAAATCTCCTTGCATCATAACAGATTCACATCGTTACAGTCTTATATACGTATGAAAACCAAAAAAAAAATCACACAAATTCAACTAACAATATGGGCCAAGTTAATTAAGTATATATGTAAACTAACAGAAGAATAGATCTAGGCTAAATCGGATAATTCAGGTCAAACACGTACCTGATTAAACATGAACACAATAACCTATTACCCTACCCGATTACAATGAAACTTTGTTGGTGTTTTAAGTTTCAATGGTATATATAGGTGGTGATTTAAGTGTAATTTTTTTACATTGTGATCATGAATCATTCAATTAAGATAGTTATTCAAATGAGGGAATGGTATTGTTAAATGAATAAATTTGATTCTTTTTATTATGATTGTTTAATTTGAATACAGTTGAAAGTTACTTGTGCTTGGTAAATATTCTGGTATGTCTAGTGAATTAACAATGTATTATGATTAAACAGCCAAACTTTGAACATTTAGCATCCTTTTTATTCTGGATCACTTGAGATTAGGCTCAAACCTCAGTTCAATTGTATGATGGCATTACAGTAAACTCAAAACGATAACCCAACTTGATATGAAATGTTAGAATACTTCATGAAGATGTCTAGTGAAACAATGTGCAATATGAAAAGTAGTTCACTTAGACCACCTGCAACGTGCTCGTTTTGGGCGGCGTTCAGGTCCCATAATGCCACAATGCCCGCAGTGGGCGGCGTCGTGGCGGACCGTTGTGTGGCGGAAAACGAGCCGGGCGTTTTGCGGGTCCCACGAGTCTTTTTCATTTTCTTCACCGTTTTTAATTCAAAAAAAATAAACTTTTTTTTAAACCCAACGGCTATAAAGCCGTTTAATAAATAAAATAAAAATAAAAATCTTACCGTTGCCAACAGTTAAAACAAAAAAAATTTAAACTTCTCACCCACTCCTATACATACACATACAATTATACATTTTTTCACACAACAATTCACCATCTAATTTTCTACATACATATTCACAAATCAAACACACTTTCATCAACAATGGCTAACTCAAATCCAAACCCCAATCCCAACTCAAATCAAATCCCAAATCCGAATGACACGTCGTACACAAATCTAATGTTATTCGGAACACCGAATGCACCGGCTCGAGTACGTCCCCAATTCGCAATCCGAATATGTCATCCTACGGAATGTATCCACAATATTATTAACAACCAATTGATTACAACCATATAGAATGTATCCAAACTCTATGTTCCATCAACAACCATTATATTAACCCCAACAACAAACTTACAAGCAATCCGAAAAACTACCCCAATAATCTCTCAAAAAAACAAGCCATACAAAGGTAGTTGATGCGGCTCCCAAAACATGCAACAAGAGGCTTTGGTCGGCAAAAGAAGAAGCGTGGTTGACCACATATTGGTGCGACACGTCAGAAAACTCTCGAGTTGGCAACTCACAAAAAAGATGTACTTTGTGGGCTACAGTAGAAAAGTTCAACGCCAACAATCATGGTTGGGTTCACGGGCCGACCAACTATCCTCCAAGTGGCGTACAGTTAATACTAATTGCAAAAACTTCAACTCAATTTATGATTCTTGCGATTGTACTTGAGGTACCGGTCGAGACGATAGGATGGTGGAAGAAAGGGCTCTTGCCGAATATCTCAACACGTACAAATAGAGCTTTAACATGAAAGAAAGTTGGTTGGTTGTAAAAGAACATCCTAAATGGCGTGCACCAAAGTCGGTTGGTGGATTTGGTTCACAATACGAGGATGACGACCCTTTTGATGACTCAGTTGATCTCTCCGACGACAACCCAGCTACACTTCCGAACGAGCTTTTTAGGGACGACCTGTTACCACGGCCCATGGGCAGAAACCAAGCAAGGAAAGCGGCTAGAAGTTTCGATTTTTATGACGCGGCGACTTCATCACGTACATCCACCCTGAATTAAAAAAATGGATGAGATGATGGAGGGTATGGCTAACTACAAGAATGAAATGTTATACGCAAGGAAAAAAGCCGTTGACACCTTCACCCGAAATGAAAAACTCCAGACTGTAAGGTGTTCAATTTCTAACACTCAACACCGAACACGTCACGGATCCTACCACTCTAGCGGCATATAGGAGGATGAAGAAAACCATTCGGAAAGAGTTTCAGGAGTTTTACGAAGCCGAAGATGAAGATGACGAGGAAGCCGAAAATGAAGATGAAGACGAAGATGACGACTAGTTTAATTATTTGTTAATTATACTTTTTTATTTTTAGGAATAAATCGCAACCACTGCAGGTGGTCTTAGAAGTTGACATGAATATATTACTATAACAAATAAATATGTAAAGCTCAATAAGCAGGATAAGTATTCGAGTTCGGATTTTAGAGCTCAGTTTGGCCATGTATACTACTAACATCCCAAGAAAAGACAAGACCCAATCACAGGCCATTAGTAGCTTATGAGTCGACAACAATTTGATAGAAGCCTGAACCGTCAGCTGTTCACTTAAGTACATTGTGGTAGAGAAAAAGAAGTGAGATTTAGGAGAGCAGTAGTAAAGGATTGAAAAGAGTTTATGAAGATGAACAACAAGATCGGTCTTAGAGCTAAGAAGAAAATGGGTTGTAGTAGAGCTGAAAATTTTTGTGAAAGTAAAAAGATTCGAGTTTAGGCCAACCGAGTAGTGGGAATTTGATTTTGGTATCCTATTACTTCAATTCCATATTCATTAGCTCCAAGCAACGTGATTTCGTCCGGTGTAAGAACCGGTCCATAGAGTTTGTGAAAAAATACCTAATATTGGAGAAAAATGGATTGCTTCAAGTAGTCACGTGGAAAAGGAAACATGATCCAGAGAGCCAGAAAGTCATCAAAGTTTGGATATGATCCACATATCCGCCGGTGAAATTGCTTAGGCGCACCAAACCAAAAACAAAGTTTGGATTTTTTTTTAGCAGTTGGGAACCAAACCCATGATGCAGAAGTTGGACTATAGCTCATAAGTTTACTTTTAGCTTGTTCGGGAGCCATTGCTCATTAGCACGAAGAACATAATCTAAAATAGACTAATTAACATCTCTTAAAGGTGATTCTTCAATCACTCAGCTTGCTTCACATTGCATGAAATGAAAATGCATAACATAAAGAGGATTATACTACTCAACCACATATCATTTTCTATCTAAATTCATCAAAAACAAAAACAGACTCGCCAAATCCAATGACAAACATCCTTAAAAACAATATATATAGGAAGCTTTGGGTTTCCTTGGGTTAAAATAGCAGTCAAAAAGTTAACTGTAATCAATTATCAATTGATTTTGATAGTAACAATGTAAATGATGTGTGAATCATCATTACATTTAACTGATTATGGGTAAAAATAGTAAGAACCAAACAAGCGTAGACCTAAACCCCCATATATAACAAACTTGCAGCCACATAAGTTGAACTGTTGAAGTGAAAGCCACGTCAGATTGAAGGTCTAAAACCCTGATACATACTCTAATTCCCTTCATCAGGTTTCAAAACTAGAGCATTTGATGGAGACTTAATTTCAGCAACGTTCTTTTCTTTAATCTCAAGTATTCAATTGGATTTCCTGTCATGAGACGTTTTTCTGCTCTTGCTTCTAGGGTTCAACAAACCCCAAACAAAATCACACCCACTAGTCAAAATCGGTCAAATTCTTTAATTGACCACAAAAATCCTATAATCACAACCACTAATTCCACAATAAGAGGTAAATTTTCTTCAATTAATCCTACCCACAGTTATAAACCCATTGATCATCATTACATTTCTCAAATTCTTTCACGTAAAGATTGGTACTTTTTGCTAAACCACGACTTAAAAACCAATAAAATTAGCTTAAACCCTAGGGTTATTGTAAGTGTATTGCAACATCAAGAAAACTCATTACATAGTTTGGTTTTTTATTTATGGGTTTCGAATATTAATCCGTTATATGCAAAGAATCAATCAGTTCGAAGTGTTTTTGCGAATAATCTTTATAGAAAAGGGCCAGTTTTGTTATCGAAAGAGTTTATTGATCTTGTTAGGAGTTCCGGGTGTTGTGTTACAGAGGATTCACTTTGTATTTTGATTAGTAGTTGGGGGAGATTAGGTTTAGCTAAGTATTGTGTTCAGGTTTTCGATCAGATTTCGTTTTTAGGGGTTACTCCTAGTACTAGATTGTATAATGGGGTGATCGATGCGTTGATTAAGTCGAATGCACTTGATTTAGCATATTTGAAATTTCAACAAATGAAGGCTGATAGATGTAGTCCAGATAGGTTTACTTATAACTTTTTGATTCACGGAGTGTGCAAAGTTGGAGTTGTAGATGAAGGGTTACGATTAGTGAAACAAATGCGAGAAATGGGATATTTGCCGAATGTATATACATATACAATACTCATTGATGGGTATTGTAATGCAAAAAGAATCGAAGAAGCCTTTAAGGTTTTGGAGAGGATGAAAGAGAGTAATGTAAAGCCTAATGATGCTACTTTTAGATCATTAGTTAATGGTGTATTTCGTAATGCTCGTCCACTCGAGGCTTTTAAGTTGTTATCAAATTTTGTGGAAAATGAGAAAGTCTTGCCTGTGCCTGCTTGCGAATCTATTTTACATTGTCTTTCGAGCAATTCGTTACCTGATGAAACGGCTTTTTTCTTGAAGAAAGTCATAGAGAGAGGTTATATGCCTGATACTAGCACGTTCAACATGACTATAACTTGTTTACTTAAGGGATTTGATCTCATGGAAACATGTGATATTATTGAATCTTTGGTTAGAAGAGGTATGAAATGTGAATTCAATATGTATCTTCTTCTTGTCGAGTCTTTATACAAGAATGGAAGATTAGTTGAGGGAAATCGGTATTTAAATCAGATTATTGAAAAGGGGCTTTTAACAAATGTGATATCGTATAACATGATAATCAGCAGTTTTTGCAAGACAGGTATGATTGATAAAGCAATGAAAACATTTCTAGATATGCTTCAATGCCGTATTTCTCCTAATCTTGTTACTTTCAACACTCTTCTATCTTGGCATTGCAAGAATGGTGATATGCATGAATCACGCGAGCTTCTTAATATGCTCTTTCAGTACGGTTTCAAACCTGACACCTATACTTTCACTTCACTAATTTATGGTCTTTGTAGGACCCACCAAATTGATGATGCTTTTGAATGTTTAAACGAGATGGTTCATTGGGGTGTTCATCCAAATGCTATAATATACAATATCTTGATCCGTTCGCTGTGTATGATCGGTGATAAATCTAAAGCAAAGGCGTTGTTAAAGTCAATGCAAGTCAATGGGGTAAAGCCGGATGTTTTTTCGTTCAATGCTTTGATTCAGAACTTTTGTATGATGAAGGAGGTTGAGAAGGCACAAAAGGTCCTTGTGACCATGTTGACTTTAGGCTTGACTCCAGATAACTTTACTTATAGTGCTTTTATTAAGATGTTGTGTGATTTGGGGAGATATAAAGAAGCCAAAGAGTTGTTTGTATCGATGGAAGCTAATGGATGTAGCCCTGATTCTTTTACATGTAATTTATTTATTGATGCTTTAGTTCAGTCTGCCAGGTTTGTTGAGGCCCGAGATATCTTTCTCAAATATAAAGATAGAGGAGTCTCGTTAACACCTATCTCAATTTTATGAAGAAATTTTTGTCAAGAAATTCAAGATTATTCTCTTTCTATGTACGTTTGGGTTTGATAATTATGCATCCTTGGGTTATCTTGCAGCCTCATGGGCGGTTTCATTCTACAATACGTGAAGGTATGTAGCTCAAACTAGCTATCTGTTGAAAGATGAACTCGAATTATATCCTTCGTTCTTACTAGGTGTTTGCATTTGTGTTTTGGAATTGATTATCTACTTCTGAGTATTTGATTATTTAAGGTGCAAAAGTCAGTTTACCAAGGCACCGAAACTGATTATCTAAGGGGGTATTTGGTTTGAAGCTTGTAATGACTATGGGTGTGAGTTTTTAATGGGTATCGGAATGGGTTTCCAAACCCACCACTGTAGATGGGTTTGGATTATCCCAATATTTGTGAGTTTGATTTCCGAATTTTAAAATCAAGTGTATCAACCAAACACACCCTAAAGATAACCAAAATTACCCTGTTCATCTCTTCTTTCAAACTAATGCGAGAGACTTCTAATCAAAATTCTAAAACGTTACCGTTTCTTCCAAAAATGTTAGCTTTGGTCATTTTATCAGTTGATTATACAAAAACCTGAACTTTTCGAAACTCAAATGTCAATAATCTGATTATTACAAGTTTACAACCTAGGAAAACATAGGCATATCTAGACACTAATATTTTCTTTGGTTCGTTTTTTATTATATATTGTTAGCGGCCAATCAACTGATTTTTGTTGACTTTTTTATCCTGGCCGTCCAACTTCGTTGACTTGATCTCAAACTTGTAGATCAATAATTTAATGATCGTTGGCAGAGGCGGATGTACTAGGGGCGAAGTTGCCCCCTCAAGAAGTTTCAAATTATGTAAAAAAATAAAATAAATAATTAAGGGTATTAATGACATTTTATCATTTTTGCGCCCTCCAGAATTTCAGAAGAGTAAAAAGTATATGATTGACATTGCATTGCATTGCATTACAGCCGTTGATTGCTTTTTCTAATCGCCAAAAGGGTGGTTTTACCAGGTCGTGGACTTGGTTTTTGCAGAAGTTGAAAACTGCTATCCGAACATGGGTAAGAGCTGTCAACAATTTTAGAGGAATGTTTGAGGAAGTTTGTGTAAAACTGCCAGAAAATGATCACGAAATTGCTAGAAATCGGGATGTGTTACGTTTATTCATAGTAGACTTTCTGTCCGAGGAATGCTTCACGGCATATTAATCTGTGAGGAACTTTAGTCAAGGTGATATTCATTTAGTTTTGTATTTTTTGTTATCATCATATTGATTTGTGAGCTTAAACCTTTTAATTAGTCGAAATCAAAATTGTACATCTTTTATAAATTTGTATACATATAATGTGTTGATTATGGCAGTATATATATTTGTTATTTGTTTATAGTTTTCTGAATGTCACTGATATATTGCAGATGATAATACTTGAATTATATACATCTTTTATCTCTGTTATCGTAATTACATCCTTTCATATATATGTGTGTTTCTCTGAGTAATTATTTCTTAAGTTTGCATATAGTTGATGTTGTTGCAACACACAGTTTTCCTTAACCTTAGTGAAGCTGAGATGCATAAAAAATTTCATCTTTTTGTGGAGTTGAACTTCTTGAACGAACCAGTACAAGTTATATGCTTTTATTTTTACATTTCAGTCGGGTTTAATAGTAAGTAGTAAAAAAAGTGAACTTATTAGTGTTTGCCAAAACTGGTCGGATCGAACAAATAGTATTTACTCCATTAATATTTATATGGTTGGAAGATTGATATGGCATACTACTATTGTCACTGGTCTTTTTTTTAGTTCATTAAAGAAACATGATTTTTGACAAATGTTCTCAAAATGTGTTTGTTTTAGTTCGATCGACGTCAGAAGCAGATGGGCCTACCGGTGGTGAGAATGATGCAGAAATAGGACACTCCAAAATTTTTATGGCTGCGGTAAATTCCTCGCTCATACATACAGTTACTAGAGGTGACAAAATGGGTCGCTGAGTAACGGGTCAAAACCAGCTTGTGTCGAAACAGGTTGCTCTTGAAACCGGTCGAAATGGGATGGGTTGGGTTTGGTTGACACATAAACATTTTCTTCTCAATTTTTTATAAACAGTTCATGCCTTGAATATAATTATGAAAACAATGTTATGATAAAACTTTGTACTTTCAATAGTAGTTCACTTTGAAAGAATAGAATTATATGAGGTTGTAAGCACAAAAAGTACACTTTGATTGACTTTCAACCCACTTGACATATTTCTGCAAGTTTTCCTTATAATCAATAATTGTGATTTGACCCATCTGACCTGTTAGGGATAAACCATAATCCAAATTGACCAATTATTAAGTAAAAAGATCAAGATTTCCACCTCTGTCAGTTATCACTTTGTGGCCTAACTTACTGCTACTAATACCCAAATAGAACTGTGCAGCACCTAGAGGCTGGAGATGGGCTTTTTGAGGGCTATGATAAACTAATAAGGATCTATTACCAAGCGGTTTTTGTTGCAAAGATTCCAATTTGCAGCAACGGCATATTTCTATCTTAAATCTTAAAGAAGATAAAGATTACTGGATCCTCCCAAAATGTTTGCTGCAATCAGTAGAGTGATGACTCATTGGTAGTTCTCTTACAAGAAGCTTAGTACTCTATTTATGTTAATCACAAAGGTGAATCTTCTCTAACAAAATGAACCATAACTGTTTTTTACTTTCTCTCTTGCATATAAGCGATTCCAACCCATTTACTTGCATGTGCGTTGATTTCGACTACGTTTTTATCATTTTATGTATACAGGTTAAGCTAATAAGTGTACTAAAGGATATGGCATTCAAATACATAAATACTCAGGTTCTTCTTGGCTCCTTGCTAGAAATGTGATGTTTTTCCATCGTGGATTGGTCTTCTTACCATCGTTTGTGTTTGGTATCATAGTGTCTGGTTGATTATAAAATAAAGTTCATATAAAGTTCTTAAACCTAAATCTCTAAAGACAATACGCTATAAAGCAAGCAGTTTGATTTGACCTGAAAATATCGATAGGTACGTAGAGCTCAATGAGCACCATAAGTATTCAAGTTCAGATTTGGAGTCAATTTTGTATTTGAAACTGAATTTAAAGTTGTATTTGTTTTCTCTCCAAATTCTACTCAATAAAAACCCAAACTTAAATGCACTTCATATCACAATCAAAATAAAGAAAAAAACACATATTATGATTGAACATTTTCCTTTTGTTAAAACAAACTTGTACATTCAACCCGTTTAGACTATTGTCCTAAACCAATAAACGTGAATTGAACTTTTAGGCATTTGGTTGAAAAAACGACTTATGTATACCTTGACTATAAAACTAAAGGCCAGTCAATATTATATCATCTACCTTGATTAATACTGTAAACCCCACATAAGAGAAAATAGACGGTTGACAAAGTATACGGATTAGGTAACGGTTCAACAGAGAACCTTTTAGTACGGGTCAAGTTGGGCCACCCTATAAACACCTTTGTATTCGATTTTGAAAAGTTAATAATTACTATACTAAATACGATTATAGAGTTCCATTAAAACAATGAAGCTTTGAATTTTATTGAAAAGTTAATAACTACTTGGATCTCATGCGGATGAATATCAAGCCGTATAATGCGTCAATAACGTATCATATGACGTGGCCCATTATACGGTTGTCACATCATCAAATTAGTCATTGGATACATACAGTAGACCTAATTAAAATGTTGATATACACAATAGACCAAAATGAAGTTGAGTACACACTGTAGAGATTAGACTAAAGTTAAGTTCCTACCGAGGGAACTACTTGGATGTTACGTGGATGAATATCAAGACGCGTGACTGATATGAGTAAAAAATGGTCAACGAATGTCAATTCACTAATAGCAGCAGGAGAGTTGGTGAGTACAGGTGTCGTAATAGTTGTATTATAAATAGTCTGAGTCATGTAACACAACAGATTTAACCAATTTGATAAATCAATAAAATGCCTCTTTGCTGTTCTCGAGCAATTGATTAGGTCACAAGCTGTTCTTGTGATCCTGTTCTTGCGATTTCATCTATATTCCGCCATTGATAAGTTTCAAACTTATCAAGTGGTATTAGAGCTCTCGATCTCCGGCAACTGTCTCGATCTCCGGCAACGGTGACCTAATTTTTGTAAGTTTCTTTTACGCACGAATTATGGAGGGATTAGAAGAATTCAATCGGAGATTATTGACGCACGTCAATTGATGAAGTTGACTAGGCTTAGCAGAATTGATAGAAGGAATGACGTTTCTAGTGCGGAGTACATCAGTAACAAAAAAAATAAGAACCAGAAGGAGAATGAAAATTCAAGTGAAGCGGAAGTAGAAACTTCTGATAACGATGAACATGATTCAGATTACAAGTTAATCAATCGGTCAACTAAGTTTGATTTTCCGATTTTTGACGGCGATGATTTCAGGAACTGCATCACCAAGTGTAATCAATTTTTCGACTTAGATCAGACTCCAGAGAATAAGAAGGTTTGAATTGTTTCTATGCATCTACAAGGAAATGCTCTCCAATGGCATCAGGCTTTTATGATGGAATTAAAAGGAAAGAGAGTAAAATGGATCGAGTACGTGGAAGAATTGAGAGAGCAGTTTGTTGAAAGGTATTGTTTCCAAACCTTTAATCGAATTGTGTAATCTGAAGTTAACTACTACTGTCAATGACTATAATGCTGAGTTTAATGCACTTAGAAATCAAGTTGAGGTGCCTAGCGATTTACTATTGGATCTATATTTGGGAGGACTTCCAAACGAATTGTTGTACACAGTTCAATTATTAGATCCTAAGTCGCTTAATCAGGCCATGAAATTGGCTAGGATTCAAGAAGGAGCATATTACTCTCTATTTGGTTTAGAACTTCCTAAGTCGATAAAAGCCGTGGATGAATCTAAGACCAAATCAAACTGCACAAACTATTATCCTAAGAGCTCATACTCGCCATCACCTAATGCTCTACCGGCACCAAGGTTTCTCCCTAGTTTCTCATCTGGAAGTCACTCAAGTAACAACAATGTTTACAATAAGCCAACAGGAGCTCAGTTGTATCAAAGACCTGCGGTTACATCTTCTTTTACTACTAATAATTATGTCCAAAGTAAGAGTACTCCCATTAAGCAGTTAAGTAGAAAGGATTATGATGAAAAAAGAAAGAACAACCAGTGTTTTTTTTGCAATGAAAAATATGTGCCTGGCCATAAGTGTAGATCCAACAAACTTTATATGCTTCTTTGTCCTGAAATGAATGATCCTGAAGTATGTGAAGAAGGAGAGCATATTTGTGATGGTAGTGAGGGAAATAGTAATGAAGGTTTGGGGGATTTAACTCTTTCAATCCATGCTTTATTTGGAACTAATGGATTACAGACTCTGCAAGTTCAAGCGTTTGTTAAAAAACCGGGGGTTTCTATGTTGATTGACAGTGGTAGTACAAGTAATTTCATAGATTTGGGCTTAGCTAAGCGAATCGGGTTGGTGTTAACGCCTATTAAAGAAGTAAAGGTTACTGTAACAGATGGCTTTAAGTTACCGATTCGAAACGTGTGTATGCAAGTTAAATGGTTGATTCAGGGAAGTCAGTTCGAATCTGATTTTCTGGTTATGCCTTTAGGAGGCTATGGAGTGGTTTTGGGTATACAATGGCTGTTCAACATTAGGAGATATCAAATGTAATTACCAGCAACTAACCATGGAGTTCTACTGGAATAAGAAGGTTAGTTTGCAGGGGTACCAAGATCAAAAGAAGAGTATCAATACTTCTTCTTGGGATGCTGATCAAGCATATTTGTTAGACCATAAAGATCACTCAGTTAAATTGAATTCCAACTCTCTGTAAGGGCCCTAAACCATGCTATTACTTTACAACATGGAAGTAATCCTATCAATCAGAAAGCTTATAAGTATGGTACCTTGCAAAAGAACGTAACGGAGGATTTAGTGCAAGAAATGTTGAAAAGTGGGATAATCAGACCTAGCCACAATAGTTTTGCTTCTCCAGTGGTTTTAGTCAAGAAAAAGGATGGAACCTGGAGGTTTTGTGTGGATTATAGAAAGCTAAATCAACTCACCATCAAAGATCAGTTTCCTATTCCAATTGTTGAAGAATTGATAGATGAGTTACACGGTAGCACAATATTTTCAAAGTTAGATCTTCGAAGTGGCTACCATCAAATTACAATGAAGGAATCGGATATTGAAAAAACAGCTTTTAGGACTCATGAAGATTTATATGAGTTCCTAGTTATGCCTTTCGGGCTATCGAATGCCCCTGCCACTTTTCAAGGTTTAATGAATGTGGTGTTTAAGCCTTTCTTAAGAAAGTTTGTACTCATTTTCTTTGATGACATCCTCATTTATAGTAGGCACTGGGATGACCATTTGAAACATCTCCATAAGGTACTTCAAACACTCCTACATCACAGCTTATATGCAAAATTATCCAAATGTTCTTTTGGCAGTCCTCAAGTTGATTATTTGGGGCACATTATTAGCGGGCAAGGAGTACAAGTTGATCCGGAAAAAAAATAGAGGACATGATGAATTGGCCGGAACCAAAAAGGGTTTCTTTTTGGGTTTGACTGGGTACTATAGGCGGTTTGTAAAAGGTTATAGCAAAATTGCTAAACCTTTAACTGATTTGCTGAAAAAGGGTGGTTTCAACTAGAGTGAACAAGCAAGGGTGGCATTTGATGAGTTGAAAAGTGCTATGAGTAAGACCCCTGTGTTGGCTTTGCCATATTTTAGAGAACCTTTCACCATCGAGACAGATGCTTCAAGAGTGGGTATTGGTGTAGTTTTATTGCAACATAAACACCCAATTGCTTTCTTTAGCAAGGCTTTGGGCCCTAAACATTTACAATTAGCTACCTATGAAAAGGAACTTCTGGCTATTGTAGCAGCAATACAAAGATGGAAGGGCTACATTTTACATCAACCGTTTATCATAAAGACTGACCATCAATCTCTGAAGTTTATTTTGGAACAAAAACAATGTAACCCCATTTTACAGAAGTGGCTAAGCAAACTCTTGGGGCTGCAATATAATGTGGTTTATAATACCAATAACTAAATAGCCTAACGGTAAGGGAAGCCCATGACTTCCTTCAGGTCATGGGTTCGAAACTTGCCATGGGTATTATTTATCATAAAGTTACCCCACCAATAAAGCGCAATGCCCACAACGGTAAGGCTTAATCGGCGCGAGTTCCAGCTCGGATGTTGTGGTATATGTGATGGAGGTGATTTGCCCCGAGATGTTGGACCTTGTGGGGGATTCGGTCGTGCTCCATTGAAATATGAAACGGCTCCAGTGGGTGGCCCAAATACCCATTTTTTACTGTGGTTTATAATAAAGGATGTAACAATTGTCGATGCTTTGTCACGAAAACCCGCACCAACAGCTCAAATAGATTTTGCAGTTATTTCCACCGTATCCACAGATTGGTTACAAAAGATTAAGGATAGTGTAGCGACGGATGGTAAGCTACAAGCTTTAATGGATGTATTGAAAGAGCATCCTAATGCTAATAGTAAGTATGAGCTTTAAGATGGCGTTTTATTCAAGAAAGGGAAGTTGGTAGTAGGAAATGATGTCACCCTCATATCTGAATTGATGGCTTATTTTCACACTAGTGCTATGGGTGGCCACTCTGGAGTACATGCCACCACCCAAAAGATGTCAAGAACACTCTATTTGAAGGGTATGCAGGCTCATGTTCGACAATTTATAAGGGAATGCAATATATTGTCAGCAATGCAAATATGATACATCTGCTCCACCTCGATTGTTACAGCCTTTGGAAATTCCTCTTCGATTTTGGGCAGTTATTTCAATGGATTTTGTGGTGGGTCTTCCCAAATCTGCCGGCTTTTCCACTATTCTGGTAATCGTAGATAAACTTAGCAAGTTTGGTCATTTCGTCGCACTAAAATATCCATTCTCGGCCACTACAGTGGCACAAGTATTTTTAGATAACATCTCCAAGTTATATGGGATGCCTGAAAAGATCATCTATGATAGAGATCCTATATTCTTAAGCAATTTTTGGACAGAATTATTTCATGCTCATCAGGTTTGATTAGCACCATCATCTGCTTACCACCCTCAAAGTGATGGCCAGACAGAAATTCTCAACAGATGTCTTGAAGCTTATTTGCGATGTTTCACTCTTGATACAACCAACCACTTGGGTAAAATGGCTCCCTTTAGCCCAATATTGGTATAATACATCTCACCATACTAGCTTGCAGATGTCTCCATACCAGGCTCTTTATGGACAGCCTCCTCCCTCCTATATACACCATGTTTCTAAAGATTCCCCAAACCAAGATGTGGACTGTTAAAGGATGAGAAGTGCATATTCAACTATTAAGATCTCATTTACTCAAGGCCCAACAACGAATGAAAGTTCAAGCAGATAAACACAGGAGTGAAAGGGATTTTAATGTCGGGGATTTGGTCTATCTGAAGTTACAGCCCTATAGACAACACACGGTGCACAAAAGGATGTTCTATAAGCTCTCTGCGAAGTACTATGGCCAACTTAAAGTTCTCAAGAAGATTGGTTCGGTTGCTTATAAGTTGGAGTTACCTGCCGACTCTCAGATACATGATGTCTTCCATGTGTCTTTATTGAAGAAACACAACGGTAATGCCGTGAGTGATAGTCACTTAGTTACCCTCTGGTGAGTTTCAAAAGATTCCATTGAAAGTTCTGGATAAGAGAATGTTGAAGAAGCATTACAGATTGACTGGTGAAGTTTTGGTTCAATGGAGTAATGCTACTATTGAAGACAGCACTTGGGAAGAAGTTCAACATTTACAGTCAAAGTTTCCTGCATTTGACGTGTGGGCTAATTACCACCCTTGAGGACAAGGGTATTTTCAAGGGAAAGGTAGTTGATATGAGTAAAAAATGGTCAACGAAGGTCAATTCACTAATAGCAGCAGGAGAGTTAGTTAGTGAGTACAGGTGTCATAATAATTGTAGTATAAATAGTCTGAGTCATGTAACACAACAGATTTAACCAATTTGATAAATCAATAAAATGCCTGTTTTTGCTCTCGAGCAATTGATTAGGTCACAAGCTGTTCTTGTGATCCTGTTCTTGCGATTTCATCTATATTCCGCCATTGATAAGTTTCAAGCTTATCAATGACCTAACAAACCCATTTCATTTGCAGTTGGATCTTTGAGGCTTTCAATTGAACCATATTGACCCGTTGGAGATCATGCAAAACTCAAATCAACTTAATTGTATATAAATATGTTCGCTTTGTCACCAACAATAGGCACTAAACGTGTGAAATTTGCAGCCCTTTCTTATATCTTAATCTCATAATTGGACACAAAAGGGTTTAAATTGTTGTAAAAATGGGCTGGTTGGTTCTTCAGATCGTACATCAGTCCCTTGAAGAAAGGACTTTCTACCAATATGACTAAACTGGAGATTACAAGGAGGAACAGATTCACCTGATGTCAGCAAACCAGATAGACCCTTCAAAAATTGGTTAATTTATTATTTTATTAAGCTCTATGTAAAACAAATCAAGAATCACAATGACATGCAACCATAAAGAAGAATTACAAGAACAGTATCTTGCTATTATTCCAAACTCTACTTAGATTTCATGAATCACTTATTACCGGAGCCCCGTTTCTTTGCCACAAATCGGCAAAAGAAATTGAATAACAAAGGTAATACATAGACTCAATTAAACTTCTAACTGTAACAAAGAAACCGAATTCAAACTAAATACAACATGGGCCCGAGTATGAATGAAAATGTAACTATAATTAAATTAAAATTGTTACAGAAGATTACCCTACGTAAAAAAAGATCAGAAACAGGGTAGATTTTCTGCCGATTGCAAAAAATTGGATGTAGAATAAATAGCAGCAGCAGCAGCTCGTATAGCTAAATCCTTGTCTAGGGCAGGTTCTGCGTTCGGATCTCTACATTTCAACAAAAATAGGTTTAGTTCTCTTCTCTTGAGGATATATAGGTTCTTAAAAAAATGAACAATAAATGTTATATGGACACATAATATAAGGTTTAAGAACTTACATGCAGTTATTTTGCAAAGTAGCCTGATGTTGCGAACCATTTGATGGAGGAAAATGAAAGAGGCCATGTTCACAACGCATTAGCATTTCCCTCACTTGATTCAATGAGTTTTCCTGGTAGGTAAAGTATTGACATAAGGAATGTCAAGAAAGTTGGTAATAATCAAAGATTGTAACAATATATAATGACAAACACATTTTGGAATGCAAGACTCACCAGATTTTTCTCTTCTTCAGAAAGTGATTTGTCCATCTGATCAAACAGGGCAGTCCATCTGAGTTTATGCATTTCGTGATTTGCTTTATTTGTTAAATGGACAACTGAAGATTCATTTTCTTGATTAGAAGACAAGTAACTTGATATCAAGGAAGGGAGCTCTGTTTGGATTACATATTGAACTCGTTTCTTGCTACGCTTTAAGGCTGCAAGAACAGCATTAACAAGTGTTTATTAGCTTAGATTCAGCATCGCTATTAACTTTTAACAAAATGTTTTACATGGAAGACAAGCAACATTACCCGCTAGACGGCCTTTGATGTCCTGATGAAGAAGTTCTAACCACTGAGAAGCTACATTTGCAGCTGAAAAGAACAATAGTTTCCGACAACTCATTATCACATATTGATAAGAAAAGATATTGCCTGAACATTATCCATGACTCTTTTCTTCAGTTTCAACATCAACAATCTCATATTGTAGCATGAATATCAGACAAATCAAAAGATTCAACTTGACAAAGGCGGGTGTTTGATTATTTGACAAATACCCAAAATATCCTTTAGTAAGACAAGACTACAAAAGCCTGTAGACCCAATTCTACGTATATCTTAAATGATGATAAGATCTGGTTAGTCATGTCAATCTTGAAACGTCCCAAAAGGAGGTTACAATCTTTATGAGATTCCCAAAAATAAAACTGCCGTAGTTTTCAGAAGACACATTTGATCATAGAACAAGAAACATAGAAAACAAACCTTTGACAGAAAGCGAATCGAAAGTTGAGATAGTCGCTGACTCATCATTTGACAATGTGCTCATATTCTCTGATGTCATAGTTGACGTCGCAGAAAGCTTCAGCCTAACATCATCTTCACATTCTTTGTTGGGGTACAGAAGATTTTGAATCGCATTATCCTTCTTGCGTTCACTAGTTTTGTTTTTTGTTCTTGCAGATCTCACAAGATTCTCGATTATGGAAAGAACTTGTTTTCTGTTTCTTACATGGTTTATAATCCCAGGATTCAGTTCATTCAGAAGCCCACTTGGAGCAGCTACTTTTGCAAATTTATTAACTTGTTCTCTCTTTGCTATCTCTATCTTTTTTTTTATCAATGATTCATTTCCTTGTTTCCTCCCACGGGGCTTTGCCATTGGTGGGACCAATACACTGCCATGGGAAGTTGAGAGAAACCCATTTTGTTTCATTTGTTTCCAAATTCTCATCGAGTCTTTCTCTACCATTGAGCCACAAGTACTTCCACACTCAGACAAAGTATCTTGAGATTCCACATTTTCATGGTTTTTGTACGGATGAAAAGGCTCTTTATTGAAAGAACTTGAAACGTCTTCGGAATTGAGATCAAGACCAATTTTTTCTCGCTTCCCACAAATTTGTGTCGAAGCAATCTCTTGTGATGCTTTGCTCGTGTCTTCAATACATGATGGAGCGTCATTGTAGGGTAAATGGTCTAATTTAGTAGTGAGGTCAAGTGTTGAAAGAATGTTCTTTGTCGATTCCCCTATTCACAAGAAATTTATTATATCAGATTACTAGTTTCCAGGGTTTACTAATTTCTTGTTCAAGTAATTAACTTTTCCATCTAGTGTATTTGGTTTCTCTATCATAAGAATACCATTATCCCAAGTCCCAACAAAATTCTACAGTTTATAGATATAATAACTAAACTTTGGACAAATTCGGCAAAAGCAGATGCAAAAGAAACATGCTGACAAATCTCTTATTCTAATGAATAGTGTTTTGTTATGCTTTCTTGCTAGAACGGCGGTTATTTTACAACCAAAATCCGAAAATGGTTGGAAATAAATGTGTTTGTCAAATGGCTTTATCAGTCTACAAGGCAATTATATCTTAAGAAATTCTTTATATGAAAAAAACGTTTCATAACTTGTAATTATTATTTCACAAGAATATGAAGTCAATGTGCAGGATTCTACGGATCTACAAGATTGAAAATGTCAATATGTTTATAGAATTCAATACAAAACTGATAAAAGTAGAGTATTTCTCATAATTTTACACATTTGAAATATATTTTTGGTATCTTATATTGCATATTCACAAGTATTTGCTACACAAACCCAAAGCAACCAAAAAGTTACTTACTTGTACATCTATCATCATTAAAAGTATAAGTAGCCGAAATACCTTTCGCCTGAAACCCGGATGGAAAATCGCAAAGTTTGGGTCTTTGTACTTCAGATTCTGCATATTTCATCTTCTGCACCAACCAAATACATCAATTCAAACGAACACCCAAAAAAACAAAAAGATACAAATTTTAACCTAATTCCCCAAAATTCAACAAACCTTAAATTCAGATCTCACACCATCACCATTATCCATCACTCTGCTCAAATTATCGCAAATTGGAGTTTTAAGATCAAAAAAGCATGAATCGGTTCCGATTAGGGTTAGGGTTTGATGTTGAAATGAACAAATGTATAAGTAGAAAGAAAAAAAATAAAATTGGGTTTGAATTTGCAGAAAAAGCGCGGTATTTTGATTGTTAAAGAGTTGCAAATCTTGTGACGAAATGCAAAAGCAAAGCAATCACGTGCATAGATTCACACTCTACTATGTGTGAGAGATTCTATTTCTATATGAGTATATTCCAGTAATTATTATTTTTTAAGAAAAATAGAAAATATAGAAATGAAGATGGATGCGTATGTTTGTGGGTTTCAAATTCAAAAATTTGGATTACTTTTTTTTCAGAAATCGATGAATTTTGCCGCGTTTCAAGATTTATTCCTGAATGATGTTAAATAAAATGCAGTAAAACTTGTATTTTAAGCATAGTAGTACTTTAATCAATTATAAAATTTTAACCATAAATTATCCTATCATGTCAAGTATAAAGATTTTATTTAAAGCAACCTTCCACGAAGCCGGTTATAAATGTACCGTTAGCTTTAAGTTATATATATATAAAAGTTTAAGAGTTAAAAATGTAAAATATAAATATTTTTCTTATTTTCTATTAGTCAACAGCAGAAAAGATTTAATGTTGTTGACAGCACGCGTGATTTACCTAAATTAAAAGGCTACAAGTATTTATTATTTTGATCGAAAAACATGGGTCGTCTGAAATAAAAATCAAACACAAATTGGAAGTGTTGGAGATCTTTTGGTTTGATATGATATGACAGAAAAAAGTTTTTAAAGTTTTTCGAGCTCAACTAACCCGTTTCAATTCAAACGAGTTTTTTATAGGGATTATTATTTGGTTATGTGTTCAACTTTACACATTTATTATTGTATGTGTCCAACTTTCGTACTTTCTATTGTATGGAGTGAACTTTTTAAAAACTTTATTGTATACTCACAACTTTCATATCCTCTATTTTATGAAATGAACTTTCTAAGAACTCTAAGCAATATGATATAAATTAGATATTATAAAAACTCTATTATAAAAGTTCTATCTCATACAATAGAAGATATGAAAATTAGGAGCATACAATAGAGTTTTTAAAATATTCACCTCATACAATAAATGGTATGAAAGTTGAACACCTACAATAATACTTAGTGTAAAGTTGAGAGCATAACGAAACAATAAATCTTTTTTAATATGATGAAAATGTCAAATATGGTCGATTATGATAAGTAACCAATCTTTTTTATAAAAAGGGTATATATATATATATATATATATATATATATATATATAACTACCAAACTTATAAAAGTATACTTTTTTAAAAGGTACGACAATAAATCAACCGTACAGGTTAAAAGTTGCATATAATTGTCACTTCTAAATAGTACAAGATGATGTATACATAACAAGATAACAAGAAGCTTGTATAGGTAATAGTTTTAAGGATTGAGATCCTCTCATCTTGAACCTCAACACGAGAGGTTACATTATCTCACGAACAATTGTTATATAATTAACAAAAAATCATTTTTATGTTACAGAATGGGATCCACTTTACATGTTTGTGAGAGAATATGACATCTCGTGTTGAGTTTAACATGAGAGGATCTCAATCCAAGTAGATTTTATTGCAAAACATACAAGAATAAAAGAAAATTGAAAAGAAGATCTCAAATGTAGAAAGATAATCCAAATGGTGCCATTATTATGCTTTCGCTCACAGATTATCGCGTTCAACTCTTTCGCCATGCTCAAGCATACTTGAACTAGGGATTTGTTAGACACTATAGGTAATGGACAGGCAAATAATTCTTTGAGTTTTCGCGTTGAGTTTGTGTATGAAGCCTCGATTTCAATTGGAGATCACGTGTGTCACATAAAATCGTGTTTTGTATTGACAGCGACATGACTTCCTCTTAAACCTTGGACAGATATATACTAGGAGCCTTCCCAATAAGCACATCAAACATAAAAAGTAATCTTCGAGTCACCATATAAATATGACCCAAATAAATGGTCACAATAAATCAAATGTAAACCTATTACACAGAAGTATGGTCCTCCTCGCACACAGATTTTGGGTAAATCTACTAAAGATTTGTTCTATCATAAGGGGGAGGATAATTGAAGCCGGAAGCTAACAAATAAACTCAAAGAACTGAATACCAGTTTCACAATATACTTACAATCCACATAAAAGGGTTAAAACTTACTCTATAGCTTCATCTTGATCAGTTGATTTTGTTGACTTCACGGAGTCAATCAGGTCACATTGATAGTATGCCAGCTCCAATTGCTGTACTAAAATTACTTCTTGCAGAAGGCTAATGATTTCCCAACTAGAGGAAAATGACTGTTCGAACATTTGATGAACTTTCTGCAGATTATATAGTATCACAGTATAATTAGAAGCAAAATTAGAGGTGGTTTGGATGTTAGTGTCGAAAGTGATGTGTTTTAATTAAAAAGCCAGATAATCAACTCTAATATAAGACTTTAGGTGATGGTATTTTGACGGATTCTACTGTCTGAAGTTGTAATAATCAGTTGTTTGGATGACAACTTCTGATTATTTAAGAGACTAATAGATAAATAAAACAATAAAAAAGAACTTTCTTATGGGGGGAAATGAGAAATATTTTGTAAAACGGAAGTAAATGTATGATCGTATGTCAAATCAGGTCAAAAGAAGCATTAAATTAGTAAATTTATCTGTTATTACCTTCAATAACTAGTCGTGGGTAAACAGATTCTGCTTCTAATTCTATCTAATTGTTGCACCTGATGTAAACTAAATAATACCATTCATCATTTGACCCTCAAATAATAAGATAATCAGAAGTAGATTCTGTTTATTCAAACATTAAAAGTGACTATTGCGACATGGAGTCGCCATAATCAGATTATAGAAGTATAGAACGCATATCCAAACACCCACATTTTAAATCAAATCCGGTTCTTGTATGAACTAATGATAGGAAGGAGTAGTACCATAAGAATAGTGGGAGCATCATTCTCTTTTGTCTTCCTCAATAACCTCAAACACATGATCTGTAACAATTGCTGGTTTCCTCTCCATTAACTCCCCCGCCACTTTAACTCCAGTGCTGGTCAAAGAGATACCTTCTTCTTCTATGTCTTCAACCTCTGAGTATGAATATCTGCACATTTGCACAACTATATATGAGCCGTAAATATTACCCCTCTGTTTCAGTTCAAAGAGCCAAACTTAGTCGGCACTAATCAAGATGTAATTGTATAAGTATTTCATATCAGATTTGAAAATGAATATAGTCGGAAACTAATTCTAAAGGTACCTAGTAGGATTATGAGAGGGAGACCAAAGAATGCATATGATAACCAAAAGTATATATGCCAACACAGCCCAGAAAGCTTGGATGATCCAAGCTCGCCGCCATAACTCACTCAAGGGATCACTTGCATTGAAGTACAACTGTAATAAAATCATACAGAGTAATAATTAATAATTGATTATTCAGAAGGCAAGAGGAATGCAAAAGAAAGAATGGCAGTTTCCATAAGCACATAAATACAAGTGTGGATGAAGGTGAGTTGTCAACAAGTAGACATTATAGTACTTCAAATCAGCGTTCAATATTATCGGGGACAATTAATTAATGTAGCTTGACCATTTAGTTATACAATTCGGTTAGATATGGCAGTATCGACACATATATCTAAACATCAGGGTGTAACTGATCTGATCTCCAAGCGGTCAAACTGGCCGAAAGTCGTCCAAAGTGTTTTCAAATGCTAAAACCTCCAAAATCACTTTATTTAAACAAATAGATTATTATGCTAACAACATAGTTTTTATCATCTTACTTATCAACAGGCCTTTGGCCTAGCAATATCCAATGTGAATCTTATGTGTTCCTTAACCTAGTGGCTAAGCGTTAAAGTCCCACTTGGTACAAAGGTGTAGAGTAGGTATGGATGTGTGAGTTCACTGTTCAAAAATATATTAATCATTTATAGCATAAAAAATGCAAAAAAGTGATGAGGGGTCAGCCCAGCCCGTTCCATTGATCTGATGGCTGATCCCATTCAGAGCTCTGACCTGTTACCAAACCCTTTGGCAACCTATAGTTAAGTGCACAGAGGTGAAACAGAGACAACATGTGCAGATAGAACATAAATAGTCATGATTAAGGATGACGAGTAGAGTACCTCATAACCAATCCAAGCAACAGACACCAAGACAGATACAGCTAAAGCATTAGTAAACTTTCGGTATAGTTCAAGTTTGCCCATGCTTCTCCGTAACTGAGTCAACATAGTTAAAAAAATATAATTGTCAAAATTCATCAAATTTGAGCATATTACATGTGTAGTACATGAGTGAAAAGCTAAACCCATCCATTTAAATTTCAGCACCAGAAGTTAATTGCCGGCTTTCCATCAAAAGCAAACATCAAAAAAGAAAGCAACTACATACAACAAGGGGAAAAAATCATTCAACTATGGTCTGAGAGTCTGAGTAACCCAATAAGTTGCTTGAGATCAGTAAGTATAGGTAAATTCGTCAGCACTTGAATCAAGAAGCTGTATTTTCACAGTTGACAGCTATTTTACAATAAGCTGAGCATATCCTCAAGTAGTCAAGTCATCACGTATAAAAATAAAGTGCCCAATTTATAGAAGTCGTATGAGGTTTAGGAGAATTAAATGACGGATTAATTAACACACAGTATCTCAGATGAAGAAGTCAACTAATGCAAACTTCCAATTTCTTAATACAGGAGGACAATAGTAAATAAAATAGATTGTAAATTTGCTATGTTATCTAAAACGAGGATATACGGGCAGCATGATACAGGCATATAGCATGCCTCAAATAGTGTTTACAGAAAAACACACATACATTACACTTTATTAAGGATAAACTTACAACATGCAAGCCACTAGATATGATTTTCATACTTCAGAATAGATAAGCAATCTCGACTCATTTAATGGGGAATAGGTCTATTTGGGCTGACAGGCCAAAAGGGCGAACTAAAACTTATATCTTGATAGGAAATGCGTCCAAACCAACGTGCAATTTTTTGTATGCACCCTTCTAAATCATCTTATCTAAAAAGGTACACTATCACGAGAATAATATAATTTTTGTAATCATATTTGACACACTAGTTTCTCAAATATTATTTTCCTAGGGAGGAAAGTGTTCCGAATCAAGCGTACCCAACATGCTTGCAACCTCTATTTTAGAATATTGGACAATCATATTAATATCCGCCCTTGCTAATAAAATGACTTCACCTGATGGCAAATACTACATACCAGACTACCAGTCATGATAGGACATGTGTATGTATTATTTATTATCAAGAAAGGAATGCGGATAATTGAGATTGTGATGAAGCAAACAGAATTAACAGTGAACTTACCTGAAGCTTTTCCAAAGTTTTAGATAATGATGAGAAGATCCAAAGAATGAAGCATGAATCCAGTAAAGCAACTGGTAGGACCAGAAAAACTCTTGCTTTCCCAGAAAAATCATTTATATTTCCAAGATTTTCAACCAGTTCAAGAGCTTCTGAAGCCAAAAAGTATATCACACCAAGAAGCAACACCTTCAAAGTTACACCTCCTAATGTGGGTCGCACGACACCAAAACCCATTGATACAACTAGAAGAAGAAGGCGAGAAAACGTCTTCTTAAAAGCACTAAACGTAACTGCCCAAAGAGTAATTCCAATCGGTCTGCTTCCTGTAACATTAAAATTTGCATACTCAAAATACCAAAGAGCCATCTCACACATTCCCAAACCAATAACAATTGTGATGTGGTAATGCAACTGTATTACATCCTTCCAATGTTGCACAAATCGAAGAAACCATAAAAGACCAAGAATAAGGTAAGCTAACGACATAAATCCATAAAATGGCATAAACGGTGTCATCTTCCCCGGTAGATAACCATCTGGATTTCTCCAAACAGTTCTTCCACTCATTATTGTACCCTTAAGTTGTGGATCACAATACATAAAGTAAAGATAATACATTCCCGTTCTATTGATCTCAACGGTCTGCACCAACATCTTTGCTTCTTCACTTTTGCCCTCAAAGGGAGTTTGAATCCGTTTAGGCCAACCAGGGTTATCAGGGTCTTGGCGAATGATGACTTCTCCTACCTTGCAAGAACCATCACTTGCAAGTTCAGGTGTACAACATATTGCATTAGAGTTTAAGTATGCACCCCCAATCTTATCCCGGTTTTTCACTTCAACAATTATAGCCTCAACCAAACCAGTACTTTGTTGCATCTCATTCTGTATAGCAGCAACTTCCTTTGGTCTTCTAAATATGATAGACTCAAACCTAGACGCACACACAGGTTACAACACAAATGGTAGAAAGTTTAAATTGGATTTACGTGATTGCTTCCTTTGACCGACAATTCAACTTTGATTTATAAGCCATATTAAAAAGGCGACGTATGCATACTATCAGATGTATCTGAACTACATTTCAAAGTTCAAACTCAATATACAGGTATCCAACAAGGATTGATACTAAACAACTAACTAAAAAAAATCTTACTGTTTTCGATGTTAAGGTTTACAATTACATAAGATATGCATACATATAGGCTCATTTTACACTAAAGAGACATTTCAATTATTAAGCTCGAACTAAGTATCTCTTTAACTCAAAAGATTAACAACAATAGAACATTATACATATATCTAATTTCGAAATCAAATACATATTTGTTAGTAAAAATGAGCCAAAATACTATGAGCTACATCAAACTCAACCACACCACAAATTACAAATCATTACAAATTGCAGATCATAAATAAATCAATTTGGTAAATAAATAAAATTCATTAAAAAGAAAAAGAATTAAAAGGTTATATACCTGATGAACGATTTGCCATTAATGAGTTTATCTTCGTTAGAGGCATTGAGATGGACCTTAGAAGCATACATTCCTTCACTACCTCCATGAAAAAAGAAGGAATTAAACCTAGGTATGAATCCTTCATTCTTATATTCATGGATCGAACATGTTACTACATTTATTGTTATCAATAAATACAAAAATAAAATTACACTCCGTAATTCATTAGGTTTTAATCTCATTTTTCTATAAAGCTATTAAATCGCATCTGAAAAATGAAATTCTCTCTTTTTTCTAAAGATGTATGAAGAAGACGAAGTTTAATGAGTGCTCCGTTACTGCACAACGGCGTTTAGTAATATTTCTCAGGTAAGGTATTTTTTATTTTGTTAGTTATATTCTTCTTTCCAAATCAAATTATTACTATCGATCACTAACAGGATTACATCTTTACCATATTTAAATATTTTGATCGGTTGATTTTGAAATAGGACAATTATTCTGGGACATATCAAAATGGAAACGTGGATAAATAAATAGAGACGGAGTGACTGTATGCAAGAAAATAATTTGGTACTATAAACTATAAAAAGTTATAGGGAGATTCCTAGAGTAAAGTAAAAACGGTAATTTAAAGGGTAATTTAGAACGTAGACATGATCCTCATATCATATTTTAATCCCGATTTATTTTCTATAGCACCAACATCCCGATTTATTTAAACCCGTAGCACAAACAAAGAGCTCAAATTTTTCAAACTTCTTTTATACTTCACCGACCGAACATACATGTAACCCGAGTTACCTCTATCTTAGATGCAGCTCCGCCGTTGATCACATAATTATGTAATGCATTCTTTAGTAACCACATCCATAGGTAAGGCCAACGAGGCATCTTAAGAATTCAGAAAACAATAAATTGGAGGTTAACAAGATAAATATATTTTGTTACTATACATTACAATATCATAAAACATGTTTAATAAGAAATAAATACTGAATATGAAGGTACAAATTATCACCATTTCACGCTATCTTTCTTATCTTTGCAATTATTATTTTGATAACAAGTAACTTTTTAGTTTATCTACCAAGTTTAGACCTTCTACTTTTGCGGTTGGTCCCGGTTTGATTGGTTATGGACCAATAATAGACCATGTATATCCATGAAACTTGGACTTGGGCTGAATATCAACTATAAGTCTATAATGATACCCAAGACATGCTTCTTCTTCTTCTTTTTTTATAGCAAATATAACCAGGCCAGGTCCTGGTCAGTATTTTTGGGCTTTTGACATTGGGCCGAAGGGTCAAAATATTACGTACACATATACATATACATATACATATACATACACATTTTAAGAAGGATCAAAATAGCAAGAATCTTATATGAAATAATGGGAAGGGGAATCTCATCAGGTGCTAACATGTAATGTGTCCACAAAGCCAAACAATACCTGCTTTTTCCCTATATATGCTTGGCCCAAATAAGATTTTCTCTTTGCACACTACCATTCTAAATTTCAAATTTCTAATGGATGGTTGATATAATTTAAAATACTTAGGCCCGTTTGGTTTAAAAAATAATTTCGGGAGGAATGAAATCTATCAGAAGAATTGAAATTTGATAAAATTATAATTTAATGGAATTGGAATCCGATTCAAAAGAATGTGATTATGAAGGATTTATAATATGTCATGCGCGTTTGATTGACACATAATGAAATTGAACTTCTAAAATTTTATAAATATTATACATATAAATATTGATATAAAATATAAAATATGTAATCTAATGATAAATATAAAATATAAAATATAAAAAAATTAAAATTTAAAATTTAATATAAGATACAAATAAAAATTAAAAAATATATAATAAAAAATATATGATTAAAAATATAAATGTAATAATAATAATAATGATATAACGTAACTTAAATACTCCATATACAGTTATATAACGTAGTATAATATCATATAAAATAACTGAACATAATTCTTTAGTTGATGGAAAGAACTTACATCCAAAATGTCAAAGAATTGAATGCCTCCAATTTATGGTCTATTATGTGTGTCAACCAAACTGACAAAGGAATATGATTAAATCCATTTCATCATGTTTTACCAACCAAACAGGAGAGTAAAATGAAATCTGATTTCAATTCCATCAGAATCTGCCAACCAAACGTGCCTTTATACTCTAATGTAGTAGTGTTGTAGGCCGTAGTGTTTCTAGATATCATCGTTGCTTAGATTTGTGGTAGTCCTTATATCTTCGTGTTGCTGGTGTTCGGTATGTTGTTTTTTTGTAGGTGGATCGTATAGGTTTTGTGGTCTATAACTCTATATGTCATCCAAAGTTTTTTTAATACTTGAGTTTAGTCAAGTACTTGAAATAAAAGTTTCTTAAATAGTTAGCATTGGATAAACAAGAACTACGACAGTAACAAAAAGTATACATAAGTATATCTTGTATTATCACCAACAAATAAAAAGGGAAAGTTAAAAATACAATAAAGTGTTGAGATGACAATTATAGCAATCATTCACATATCACCTGGAAAACACGTGATTTTGTGAAACGATCCACAACCACAACGCAACTCTTCAAATACAAATGCACCAATCAATGAGTATTTATTCGAAAATCCCTTTTACATGATACGAAATAAACGAACGTAAACGTAACGAACATAGACTTATTCATGTTCGTTCATTTAATAAACAAACTATTTATAATTGACCTCTTCTTAAACAATTTAGAAATAATTGGATGAATATGGCACAAGATTATCACCATGACGCAACAAAATACAGACCAATTTAAAGGGGCTTATATTTTAATCATAGGGAAAGTAAAATTATTTATTAAATAATGAAATGATGCGGCAATGATTTGGTTCATGGTTGTCCATAGGTGAGATTATATACCCTTTA
Source organism: Gnaphalium uliginosum (assembly GCA_963930675.1). Lineage (NCBI taxonomy): Eukaryota > Viridiplantae > Streptophyta > Magnoliopsida > Asterales > Asteraceae > Gnaphalium > Gnaphalium uliginosum. The sequence continues at coordinate 21,537,930 of OZ005684.1, read as the reverse complement.
CAGTTGTTCTTGTACCTCAATCATCACACCATTTGAACACAATCTGACACGAACAAAACTCCAATCCCTTTTTCCACTTTCACATCATTTAATCATAATCCAATCATGTTTTAATTAGTAATATGCATTTATATGATATTGTTAACACTATTTTCAATATAATTTGCATTACAAAGATGTACCATACAAATAAATAATGCACGTTGATGTTAAAGCAATAAAAGATGGAATAAAACAAAATTAAGATAAACTCATTACTCTTAATTCGTTAAGAGGAGATTTTACACCAGATTTTGTTGATGGATACATAAAAACATATGTATCAAGATGATAAAGATATGATCATTAAAGTATAACAATTTTTTAAATTACAGGAGAATCAATTAGATTGTTTCATTTTTACAAAAACCCATTCACCCTCATTTTTTTAAAAAAATTATGAAAATTCAGCATTTTCTCCTCTTCGATTAAAGATCTCACAACGTATACTTTCGATGAGTTTTTTTTCTTCATTTTTTGATGGGTTTTACAAATTACTAACACATGAGTTAACATGTTGCAATTAATGTTTAGGGTTTAGGGGTTAGGGTTTGGAGTTTAGGGTTTAGAATTTTTTTGCAAAATCCTAAACCCCAAACCCTACACCCTAAACCTTAAATGCTTTACAAAACCCTAAATTCTATATCCTACTAAACCCTAAACCCTGCTAAAGCCTAAACTCTAAACCCTAAACCCTAAACTCTAAACCTTAACCGTAACCTTAAATCAAATGTACAACCAAACAATAACACATGTGTTAATACTTTGTAAAACCTACAAAAAAAAAAAAAACTCGTTGAAAGTATACCATGTGAAATGTCTAATCGAAGAGGAGAAAACCTGAATTTTACGGTGCAATTTTCATAATTTTTCGATTTGTCACTTGGGAGATAATTAATTTTTAAGATCTTGGGTTAATAAATATTTTTACACGTGAAGAATTTTCACTGATACTCTCGTTCTTTCAAAAAATATTGTATTCCAACAACACCTACCAAATTGCAATAGAAATATAAGTTGATGTGGCAGATGTCCAATAGCATCGTGGAGGTGCCAGCTGTTCAAACGTGGGATAGCCGTGACACCTTTGTTGAACTCTGAAAATGCAGGCCCTCATGATTTACAACTAACATTGTAGACTTTGTTTCAGCAAAACACATAAATACTCCCTTATCTAAGTTGTTGTTTGAAGTAACTATATATGAAGTATTCAAAGTTCAATTTTTTAGAATGACTATCATGCTGCATGTTCTATTATTACACATTCATACGGTGAACTTGGTTCATTTTTCATATGTATATTGTAAATTTTAGATAAAAGGCTTTCTTTTTCTTTCTTTTAAGAATTATTAAATTTTATTTTATGTAGTACTTATTATCAAGTTATATATAACATGAAAAGATAATTAAGTATTAATGAATATGACGTGGCAGTCCAATAAAACTTGTAAAGTAGAGAATTTGTTTAAAAATCTAAGATACTTATGTGACAGTGCATTATACTTTAAAGAGTCCAATGCACTGTGGATGCTCTAAACAACGTTTCTTTAAGATGATATACAGATGAATTGATAATTATACTTTGAATATACGAATCAAATCATTATGATAAAGCTATTTAACACAACGTGATGCTTATTATGCTAATTTATTTATTTTTTCTTGTACATCTCAGACCTACTTTAGGGGCTAAATTTCGTTTTTAATGGACTTTCATATCTATATTACATTAAATTAAATAAATTCTTCAAAATATGTATAACTAATGTTTAGTTCCTTATAAATGCTTGCATACAAATTTATCCATTTGTCTATAAATAAACAATAGCGTCTATTGTTGTGTTTAGCTGTCATTACAAGTTTTATTATTTTTAGTTGTTTGTTATATAGTAGCTACCGCATAATAAGCGAAATTGTCTGAATCGATCTCTGAGATATCTCGCCTATAATTAAAAGTCTCGTCTATTAAACAGCATTATATATAAAGTAATGATATACAGGTCTGCTTATATAGAATTAAAGTGACTTAATTCATTTATTGATGTAAAATTTCATTCTCTTTATCTTATACTCCGTACATCAGATTTGTCATGTGTCATGTTGTTGTTGTTAGGTCTACTTTTAAATTTGTATAACTAGTAGGTTTATTTATCATTTTTCTTATTTATATTATGTCAATATAAATGAAATGTTACAAACCGTTTATGTAGCTTTGCTGCTCTAATTTAATAAACTCAAAATTTCTTTATTTATGAAAATAATGCATTCAATATTCACTAATCTATATTTCTATATTAATATATATATAAAAAACCTTTAAAGAATCTCCCCTCTTAATTTGAAGATAATCCTTTTCTAATCAACCCTCAAATTAAAACATTACATACTTTTATTCATTAATTGTGTAGTGAAATACTAATATGGCCTTGATTAATTTTAACTTACCATCTTAAAAATCTTTTTTATTTGTCGGTCTTCCATATATAAATATAGATTTAATTCATATTTTGACTTAAAATTTGTCTTCCATATATAAATATAGATTTAATTAATTTTATATTAATAATAATACGTAATTAAATGGGCAGTGGAAGACAGGTGTTGAAACAACAGATCTATATTAACAATAAACCATCACTTTTATTTCTTCTTATTAAAACCACGATTGATGTGGACGGTCTCGCCACTCCCCACCGGAACATCGCCGAGATAACACTCTAATGATCTCCGGTTAGTTTATTTGTCTTTCAATTAAATTGTATTTTAAATATATAAATTTATTATCACTTCAATTGGTTACATTACCCTCTAATTTGGCAAGTTAATGGATGTGTAAGATTAAAATTTAAATCAATTTAAAGTTGCATGTATAATTGGCAACTAAATATCAATAATTAAGGAAGGGATTCAAAAATCAATTTCAATTAAATGGGTGTATGTATCGTTATTTAAATCAATTTATTATCATTTTCAAGTTGCATGTATAATTGGTAACTGAGTATCAATAATTAAGGAAGGGATCTAAAAACCAATTTCAATTAAATGGGTGTATGTATCGTGTTTTGAATGGTTCTAAGTACTCATCATTTCCTAGTGTTTTCTTTGGAGATAATAATTTTAAAATCTTATTTTTTTATATTAAATAATAAATACCTATTTTTTGAATGGGTCTACGTACTCATCATTTCCTATTGATTTCTTTGAAGATAATCATGGAAGAAATCTTATTTTTTATTATAAATACCCATTTTTGATTCAACGATTTGAACCAATTTAGTTTTTCCCTCCCATCTTCCCAATTTAAAATGTATTTCAATTTTGTTAGGTCAATAATTATAGTATAAATACATATCATAGCCTCATATGATCTAGCACCTACTTGCAAAATCATGAGCTAACTTCATACATTATACTTTTACCTGTCTTTCAATCTTTACAATTGCGAATCAACAACTGTACACCCCTCATTTGGTTGGTGGTGGCTGCATTATCCTTGAAAGTTACGCTCCCGGTTGCATCGATTTTCAAATTGTAGCTCCAGTAGACACGACGCTATAGTTGTAAAAGCAACAAAAAAAACTTTATGTTTTTAAGCGTTTTAACTATGTTACTGGCTTCATGGTTGGTTTCGTTTATTTGTAATGCATTTTTTCACACATTATGATTTTGCTGTCAATGTGCGGCTACTATGTTTAGTTTCATATTCCCCTTAATCATGCATAACATCAATTAAACGGTGCATAACTATTTTTAAAACACGCTAACTACGATAAAACTTTGAAGAGTCCCGCAAATATTTCGGGTTTCTAAACTAGTTTAATATAACATACATCATCTTTGTGCGGATCATAAATGTATATTTAATATTTACGAAAGATTTATTCATTAAAGAGATAATTACTGTGGTGGACAGTCAAAGCTAATGTTTTTTAATAAAAGTCGGTGTCAGAACATTTTTACAAAATGTAGTCATAAAGTTCGGCTAAAAGAAAAATCAATCTGGCAAACCCGGCGAACTATACCAAACCCAATTAAAATAAGTCACGTGGCACGTAAAGTTCGCCTAAATTCAAATTAAGCTTTGGCGAACTAGGGAAGAATCCTCGAAAACCGCACAAACTCTGAACTAAGTGAACCCCTTTTGGTTTCTCGATTTCATGACTTCATGTGGCGTATTTTTAATTGGATTTGGTATAGTTTGCCGGGCTGATTTTCTTTTTAGGCGAACTTTTATAATAGAATTATAAAATGTGTCTGACACACCCTTCTACGTGAAAATGGTGCATTTGACCGTTAAGTACAGTAATTACCTATTCATTAAATAACATTTATCATGTATTTTGGAGGTACAAGTTAGTAAAATTTCTGTTTTCTGCTTATAAGGCAAGAAAAGATGCGTACACAAACGGTTTATTCGATCCTCTTCTTTATTTTAACAACTATATATAGGAGCGATGTTTTCAACACAAACTAAATAACTATTAAATCCTATGGGAAATAATAGACAGTGTTAAATAATTAACACAAATTGCAGATATTTGGTATCCAGCCGTTTGTATTATCCCATTTTAATTTCAATTTTAATTTTAAACGTATATTTTTGGGGCCCGAAAGCAACCCTTAGAATATTACATATCTCCATTGCTTCCGAACTTAAAAGTAAACTAAACTATAGAAAATGACTAAGTTGCCTCTTAATTTAATTAATTATACACAAATTGCATATGTTATTTTTATTTGTTTGTTATATAGTAGCTACTACATAATAAGCGAAATCGTCTGAGTCGATCTTTAAAATTTCTGGCTTGCAACAAAAGTCTCGTCTATTAAACAACTTTATTTATATAGTAATGATATAATATAGGTATGCTTATATAGATTTAAAAGTGACTTTAAGTTATTTATTGGTGAAAAAATTTCGTTCTCCTTATCTTATACTTCGTACATTAGATTTGTCATGTGCCATGTTATCGTTGTTAAGTCTACTTTTAAATTTGTGTAACTAGTAGGTCTATCTATCATTTTTCTTATTTATATTATCTATACTTCTATACTACTTAATAATGCATTTGGAATAAAGTCTTAAAATGTCTACAAAGGAGAAATAGCAATTTACAATTTTACCATTTACTTTTAAATATATTTATAATCAATGTACAATTAAACACTTAATCAATACTATTAATTATAAAATTAATGTATTCTAAGTAATTTCAGTTTAAAAAATTTGTAACCTAAATTTATTTGATAGAAATATTGATGTAACTGACATAAGATGTTGATGGGTATTAAATGTCTCATATAATTGATTTGATAGAAATATTGATAAAAGATAACCATCTTAATACTAATGTATAAACATTTGAATACTTATATTAAACTTTTAATAAAGAGATATTATAAATTTCTTAGTACCCTTTTAAGTATGTTAATTTAAATACTTAAAAATTAGTTACATTCAAGTAATTGTTAAATTTAATATTTTACTACCATACAAATAGTTTAGTCATTTGATAGTCGTAAATGCAACATCAAATGCAAATAGTACAAACATTTAAAGTAATGGAATTTTTTTTGTGTGTGTGTAAAAATATTTACTTTTTAATCAAAGTTAATAGCTAGCTTAAGAATTGGTACTCAACTCTTTTAAACTTCCAATTATTATAATTTTGAGTTGCAAAAGTCAAGTTAACCGGTTTGAAATTTTAAGTCCAAAGTTCAAAACTTAAACTTGAACTAATTTCATAAACGGGTTTATGGAGCAAACAAGTTGATGGGTTTGATCTTTTTTATTTAAACAAAATGAAATTGCTTTTCTGGTTGGTCGATCGACCCTTGACTCAAACTTTAACTCAAATCGGACCTAACAAACTAAAACGGTTGACGGATTTTGAGTTAGTAGGTTGGCGGGTTGAAAATTTAACTTTAACATATTTATCTTTATTTTAGGTTGAATTTAAGGTATCGTAAAGAATTGTCACCGTTAATTAATCAATAATAATTTGAAATATAATGTATACAATGAAGTAAGAAAATGAAAACCAATACTTTTTCAATTTTGATTAAAGGACGACATGTAATTGAACAAAAATACCGCAAATAATTTTTTTTATGCTGCTGCATTGCGCGGTTAGTATGCTAGTGTTAATATAAATGATATGTTACAAACCGTTTATATAGTTTTGTTGCTCTAATTTAATAAACTCAAAATTTCTTTATTTATGAAAATAATGCATTCAATACTCACTAATTCAATCTAATATTTTTTTTACGTATTATAAATGTATTTTTACAAAAGGTAAATTGAGTAAGGTGTGTTTGGCATGGGGCTTATAAGAACTTTTAGGTGCTTTAGCTTCTACCTCCCGTCCATAAGTCTTATTTGGCAACACAATAAAAATGTGGTTTGTTGAAAAAATAAGCTCCATAGACCCTTAAATAAAAAGCTTTTTGAAGTAGATTCTAAATAAAATTTACAGTTTAAGCTTCAACTCCAATCATAAGCTTCAACTACAAATCTCAGCTCACCCTGAATGTAACTTATCTGTTTTGGAGGTGCATGTTAGCAAAATCTATGCTTTCTGCTTATAAGCCAAGAAAAGATGCACCTACACAAACGGTTTTATTTGGTCCTCTTCTTTATTTTTAATAGCTATATATAGGAGCGATGCTTTCAACACAAATTAAATAACTATTAAATTTTACGGGAAATAATAATAGATCATGTTATATAATTAGCATAAATTGCATTTATTTGGTATCCAGCCGTTTGTATAATCCCATTTTAAACGTATAAGAAGACGGTACTTTTGGGCCCCAAAACCATCCTTCGAAATTTACAAATTTACAAATTACAATACATGGTACTATGATGATGAATAGTTCATCTTTAAGTAAAACATTGGAAGAGGCAAAATGTAACGTAGTTTACTCTCTTTCAATTAATTGTCCATTTTGAGTGACATAGCTTTTTCTCAAAAAAATTGCATTTATTAGACTATTCGACCAATAAAATTGCATATTTAGTTAATTAAACGTTTATTGGCCGCTTGATTAAAGATGAACAATTATTTTGAGAGACATTAGAATAGATAGTTAAACAATTAAATGTGATGAATAGAGTACTTTTTTATGGTCTTTATTTTACATATATTACTAGACCTCAAACCCGTATATACACACGGTTTATTGAATTTGTATTTATTTTTTAAAAATATTCAGAACTAAAATAGATGACAAACGTTTATGCCTTCGACGTAGTTGACAAAGAGAAGTGATCAATGTTGATAAAACAATAGTGGATGAAGAGAATATGTGCCCGATTTTTTATATTTAAAATATTTTTATTGGTTAATTATTTATTCGTGAGTTACATTTTACAAACTGTTCCACCTAAAAATGGTTTAAAGTGTTGAACTTAGTATTAGAGTTCACACTCACTAACAAACTGGACCGGTTCAGGTGCTCCTGAGTATAAAAGTAAGTTATTAAGGTAAGACATATGAATTTAAACACACAATGAACTTTGAAAGTGAAATATCAACGTAAAAAGAGATTACAAGATCGATTAAACTAATAATAAATTATAATATAACACTAATTACTAACTTATAGATCTTTTAGGACGCATGCATCATTGATTTGTAATTTGAATATAAAACAATACTCGGCGAATCTTTTATCACACATAATATCTTATTCATAATATAACTGTTATATTACTTTAGCAAACATAACTATATCAGTATTATGCTTGTAAAAGAGTTTTAAAATGTTTTGTAAAGAGTATTTTATTTGTTATTATGATTTACGAATAATATTTAATGTGATTTTTCATGCCATTGATTATCGTTGGTAGGGGCGTTTATTATTTAGTTAACTCAACCGATCCATATATTGTTTGGATATTTTGGATTTGGTTTGGTTTTTGGGTGATACTAGATAAGGAATTAATTTAATGGTTCGGTTTTGGTTTGAAAATTTTCAATTAGAGACCACTCGAAAAACCGAATACGCATCAGTTGTTAATATTTATCTTTGATAATTCAATTCCGATTGTCAACATGCAACTCTATTTACTCATATAACTCAATTACCTCCAACAAAAATCCATTTATTCAAATGACTCAATATGAACAATTAAAATGCTTTTACTTAGTATTTGGGCAATTCAGTTATCTTAATAATCTAAATCATAATTAAAGACTTTTATCTGGCTAAATCGAAACTCAATCGAATAACCCAAACTCTTATTTGGTTGGTTTGGATCGGGTGACATGTGATTAACTACATTTATATGTGAACATTGATGTACGTTTAATTGATAAAGAAAAAAGTCACAAAAATTGTAAGATTATATCTACAAATACAAAAAAACAAATATATGTACACATGTAAACGATCATGTGAACAAATCGGTTACAATGTGTTTAAAGACGTAATTTTTAGGGTTTTTAGCTTCTTTTTATTTCCCAATCAAACATACATGAATGTTTACGTATGAATGAAATTAACCACATGTGAATAAATACGTAATCTAGTGGTTCTCAAGAGTTTTCAACTTTTAGTTGGTTCTCATTTGAAACTCCTACTATACATATATACTAAAGATATTATATTATGAAATATTAAAGACTTGGATATCGGTTCATTACTTTCACCAAATTTAAAAACGTTTATGGTTTCAAAGTGTATTAAGTGTTACACCTTTTACAGTTAACTGTGACGAACTTTAAAATTTTATATTGTGTTCATTTAAGTTCTAAAAAACGTATATTGAATGCATTTTTGGCATATTTTGTTACATAAATAGACATGTTTTTAGCAGTTTTATACATACAATATGAAGTTGGGTATATACAAATAGATATTTTTAGAATTTAAATACATACGATAGACATTTTCAAAATTCGTCCTATACAAAAGTATAAGTGTATAATTTAATACAATTTGAACAATAAACTCATATTATTTATATTTATACATCTACATTAATAAATTAACACTACTTCAAATTTACTTGCTTATGTGATGTTAAATCTAGATATCTTTCAAAAAATTAGAATAAACTTAATCATGCAAAAAAAAAGAAAAAAGAAATTCATGATAGATTACTTTTAGTAGTGAATATATATATAATGTCTTGTGTTCAACTACAAGACAGGTTGGAGTCTACAACATAAAGTATTTCCCTGACGAAGTCGTTAAGTCTCGAATACTTCGGGATATAAGTCTAGTTCCGGTTAAGTTTCATGGTTTTCGAGGATTATATCACATAAAAACATATATTAAATTACACAAAAAATAATATATGACATGTCCCATTGATGTGTTTATTCCAACCACTTGACACATAATATTAACCAGAAAACAAAAAACCAAATAATATAAATACCCATAAAAATAGGAAGCCAGAGAAATATTGGCAAAAATAAAGCAGTGAAGAGAGAGAAATAATGGGAGAAAGAGATGAGAGTGTGAAAGAAGAGACTACTGCTACTAGTCCATTGAAGCCACAATTTGTGCTTATTCATGGCATAAGTGGAGGAAGCTGGTGTTGGTACAAGCTCAAAAGCATGATGTACAACTCCGGTTACATGGTTACTTGCATAGACCTCAAAGCCTCTGGCATACATCCTTCTGATCCTAATACAATTCTCACTTTTGATGAATACAACCAACCTCTCTTTGATTTCTTGTCTTCCTTGCCTCCTAATCAAAAGGTACAACTTGTAATGCATCATGTACTGTCATCTTTGACATTTGTTACAAGGAAGTTGACTTTTTTCTTTAATATAATTATAATTAATTGATAATTGATATTAATTAATGAATTGTAGGTGATTTTGGTGGGACATAGTGCCGGAGGACTAAGCATAACGCTAGCAACACAAAAGTATCCGAGTAAGGTGAGTTGTGCGATATATGTTGCAGCCACCATGCTTAAAAATGGACTTACTACACTTGAAGACATCAAAGATGTAAGTTTATTATTTATATTTTCTTACAAAAATCATGCGACAACATAGTGTAGTGATTAGTGAATCGTAATCTGACCATCGTAATGACAACTCAATTTGTTTAAACATGCATGGTCACGTGCAATATAGACATAAAATGTAAAAAGCATTTTATTTTATTTTTATGTTTATATTAAAAGGTTGAAGTTATTAAGTTTAAAGAATATTTAAAAAGGTTACTTTTTACTCCGTAACAAATTTGTAAATACTCTAGTTAGTACTAATAATTAGGTAATTTGTATTTTAGTTGGTTATAGTTATGGTTAATACGCATAAAATTATATAAGGTTCAATGAAGAATATTAAAAAAATAAAGAATAGAGAAACTAATAGAATTGTTCAATTTCAATTATTTATTTTACATTTAAAAAAAATTTAAGTATCTCATTAACCGTATATTTATAAGTTAAATTACGCCGTTAGAATTAACATTTTTTTATCTTTAATTAGAGATCTCACATAACATGCTTCCAACAATTTTTTTTTTCGTTTTCTAATGGATGTTTGAAATTCGTAATGATAATTCACATGTGATTTAACACTCACGTCTGACTATATTTACAATCAAATTATAAGATTTAAATTGCTAGTTATAATCACATGTAAATATTAAAATTACAAATTATAAGTTTAAAATCACATGAAAATAATTTTATTTGATAATTTAATAAACCTAAAAAACATTAGTTGTAATCACATGTGATTAAACATTAAATTAGTAATTACATGTGATTAAAGTGTAAATAAATACGGATTTCTAATAATTTTCTATAATTATAAATGTAAAAGGTGAAATCACATGTGAGTTATCAGTTATTAGCATATATTTCATTTGAAAAATACATGTGATTAAACTTCAAATTAATAATCAATGTGATTTTGACTGTAAACGAATGAAATTTTTAAAATCTTATACATAGTTATTTATCTGAATGAATATTAAGTTGTAATCATGTGTGAGTTAACATCTACCATTGATGAATAATCGTGTACCAATGTTATCTTTTTATTGTAAATCACATGTGATTATATACAAAATCACATGTGATTATATAAGTCGCATTTTCTAAGACCCAACAAAAATGAAAAAAATAAAGTTGTCGAATGTATAGTTTTGGGATATTTAATCGAAGAGAAAAAGACACCGATTCTGAATATGTAATTTTTATAATTTTCAGTCATAACTTTTGTAAAATATTAATTTTAAAAAATTCAATTGAAATTTTAAACGAAACGGATCAATTATATCGGTTGTCATATTTTTCCGTCTGAGATATATCAAAGGATTCATTATTATTAAAACCCTATCATAGTATCCATAATGGTAAACTTTTATATCATAAAGCTTTTCATAAATTAAAAGCCTTTCTATAATAGGAAAAATCCTTTTAACCTACATACCCTTCAAAAGCTTTTAATTACGAGTAAATGAGGAGGAGAAAAGGTTTTATTTGTGTGAAAATAGCTTTTTACAGTTGTTAAATCTGCTAGCAGTAATTATTGTACTTCAATAAATAAAAAGTTAATAATATACTTTATTCATCTCATTTTAAGCGTCTATGTTACTGTTACTATTTTTGATTGTCTTAAACAAGTGTCTACTTTCATATTACGATCGATCAAAATAAATTTTGATTATCAGAAATATAAATTTTGATAAATTTTATTTGATTAATAAATAGTGTAGTTAGCGAAGATTTTCAAACCGTATACGTAGGTCGTCACAATTTACTTTTACAGCATGAAAAATGCGGATGAAAAAGGTTAAAGGAAGATGAGAGTCTGGTTGGATTGTAACTGTACGGCACTTTGAAAAATGGAATAGATGCGATAATAGTGGTTTTTGATGACGTGTAGATAACGAGTAGGATGTTTTGGGGCCAAGTGTTGCTAATTGAAAAGCTTGTCGTCTTCCTTTTGGCTCAACTTTTGGGAAACAAAGTACAGTCTATATATCTCGATTATATCGATCATTCATCGGAGCAATTCCATTCCATTCCATTATATTATATATAAATATAAATATAAATAATAAATAAAAATTATAAAAACCTTATGAAATGTATTGAAGAGTACCTTTTAAAAAAGTTTATTATTTGCCATCTTCTAATATTTGCATAATTGATCCGCTCATTATGTTATTTCTGTAAGCATTGCCATATCATATCTCAAATCAATTTATACTTGAATTACTTCTTTTGGTTTATACACTATTTATATTTATATTTACATGTATATTTATTTAAATCCAAATTAAAAAATATTAGTGTTATTTAGACTACTTTCAACGGTGAACACAAATTGATACGTCAGTTTGTGTCAAATCAGCACCACATCAGCATTTTTCAAAACTGACACAAAACTAACAACAGTAACATTACTTCAGTTTTTTCTGGACCCCACACATTATTTAATTTACCTATTTAAACTACAAAATTAAATAAAACACTTTAATTAAAATTAAAAATATTAAATAATTAAAAAGAAAACATTAAAATAATCAAAAAATTAAAACAAAAATCCATTAATTTAAAGCCCATTTATAATAAAAAACCCGATTAAAATAACTAAAAAGATTGTGGCTCATTTATCATAAAAAAACCCATTTGAAGCCCATTTATCTAAAATAACTCTAAAATTCTATTCATCATCATCATCCTCGTTCCCACTTCTTCCTTGCAAATCTGCAATTGAAAAAAAAAGCCAAACACATTTAAAAAAAACAAACAAAAATAATAATAAGAAAAGCCACTGGGCCCCGCTCCCTTTCACCGACGCTTCTCTCTCCCGTCGAAAAACGACGCCAAAAATCGATACCGCCAATAGACGCCGACGTGTCAACGAAGTCAGTTCCGTCGTCAAAAACTGAAGCGGCAAACTGACGGCCATTGGGACGGGTCTTATTGGAATGACTTTCATTTCCTCTTTTCAAACCCACCACCTTACATGGATTTTACAAATGCTCATTTTTGAAGGTATCATATCCGTAGTTTCATACCAAACAAATTATTTTGTCTATCATCTCCTAAACTCATACTAATACCCAAATCCACCAACCAACCAAACACATCCTTAACTCTATGTTATGTAAGAACCTGTCTTGTTTAGGCATTTGGTGCCTCTCTTCCGGCCTGCTTAGTGGCAGAGCCACCTTCTTCGAGGTCAGGTGAACTCTAATTTGATTCGGGTATTCAGTTGCGTCGTAAGATGCTCAGTTGACTTCTTAGCGTTGATAGGAAGATGGCTTATTTAATAAATATTTGATGTTGTATACTAGTAATGTACATAAATTTGATTGATATGCAGTTATGCACATTTTGATTATAGTTACTTCATTAGATTTATATTGTCTTTAATTTATTATTTAAAATACATTGCAGGGAGTACCTGATTTATCTAGATACGGTGATGCTTATGATTTGGAATTTGGATTAGGAAAGGATCAATCCCCTACATCTGCACTTGTAAAAAAAGAACTACTACGTAAAATCTCATATAATATGACCCCTCTAGAGGTACCACAAACTTCATTTTATTTACCATCCATTATTAATATTTATTCTAAAATTTCATAGATTTAACGATCAAGAGCGTTCTAAATCATGTTTTTTTTTTCTTTTCATTTTCATGTATGTTTGTAGGACTACACACTAGCTACAATGCTACTACGACCAGGCCCCATTCACGCAATACTAAATGCTCGATTTCAAGAAATTGATGAAAGCGTAGAAAAGGTGCCAAGAGTATACATTAAGACGGTGTATGATAACGTTGTGAGACCAGATCAACAAGACAAAATGGTAGAAAAATGGCCGCCTTCACAAGTGTATGTTTTGGAGAGTGATCACAACCCGTTCTTCTCTAGTCCTTTTGCATTGTTTGGGTTATTTGTTAAGGTTGCTGCTTCTATTGGTTGCACTTAGAAGATTTTGATTAGGTAATTAGTCTTGTGACTATATATCAATATTTCATAAAGATCTAGACATCTATTTACTATTGTAATTTTCGGGGATATTACAAACGAAAAGGAAATTATCGTATTTTATAAAGAACTCAACAATTAAGATCATAGTCGCCATTTTACCCTTGAATTTCTACATTTTGTATAATAAATAGCTCACTTTTAACCCTCGACGTCACACAATTACGGTGCTGCTAGCTGCCCATATGATATCCCTAACACAAACAACAAATATAGATGATGAAACTGAATTGGTGCTTAGGAGATTAAAAAAAGAAAACAAAGTTTTAAAAACCGTAGATGTAAAATAAATTTGAAAAACATAGGTAAGGTCAAATTTCCAGTCCAAAATTGATCGCGTAGTAGACTTCTCTACATCACCCAACAGTAAAGAACTCGTTCAACAGCTAGTGACGACATTGAGGATTATTATTATTATTAATATTTTTATTTTTATTATTATTGTTATTGTTATTATTATTATTATTATTATTATTATTATTATTATTATTATTATTATTATTATTATTATTATTATTATCACTAATTAGTTTTTTTTTTCAATTTTTTTTGGGTAAAGAGATGTTACCCATAAATATACTACTATGGGCACGCTTATAGGGGATTTAGTGAACATCTCAAACTAATACAATTATTACAATTCGGTGTGGGATCAGAAGTGCAGTTGTATTTGAGGGGAAAAAGGACAGATGATTTCAACCGTTACTTTTATATGATAATGATCCAAACAATTACTATTAGATGCATTAAAGATCCAAAAAGTGTATTGTTTGCATTTTGACAGTCTTCTGATACATAAAAGATATTTTTTTAAAGTTCTATATATAAAATAGCAAGTTAAATACATACAATATACATTTTAAAAACTTTTATACGTATAATAAAACTTTTTAAAGTTTACCGTATACAATAATAAAAGTGTAGAGTGTTCTACATTTTGAAAAAATAAACCCATCGGTCGGCCCAATTATCATACGTAAGCTTCAGATTTCCAGCCCATAAATCGAAAGTATCCATCAAAATATTATACATACCGATGAAATTAAGTCCCATCGTAACCTCTAAAATAATAAACCGGAAAACCTAATTTTCAATCATGGGCCACTGATAATTGAAACCAGGCTTTAAACTGCAGGCCCACTTCACCAATAAATCCATCACAAGCATTAAAATACGCGGAATACCAACCCAAAAATGGACAACTTAGAATTCGCACACTCTTGCTTTCTTTCACTACTAAAAACAAACCAAATATAAAAGGCCATTTCAAGGCCTCCATCATCACTCCGAAGATATCTTCGAAAATCATCAAGAAAATGTCAAATGAAGTATTTTTCGCCTGTGTATCAGCAGCGGTTTCTGCTAAATGAGGTGGGTAACCTAAAAATCTTGACCTTTGCAAACCCTTTATTTAAATATACATTTTAATTTCTTGATTTTGTTAAATACCCATAATTTACTTGAATCAAGATCTGATTATTATTGCATTTTGTTAGTTTTTAGCAAGTGGGTTTGTTGTAATTTTCAAGTAATTAATGTTTGTATTACTTCTTTATTGATTTCATGAGGTGGGTTTGGATCAAAAATTAAAAGAATCAAATAAAAAACCTTTCTTTTAAGTTCACACTTCACACCTTTTGAAACCATACACAAAATTTGATGGTTGTTGTATTTGTTCATATATGCTAAAATGCGTCTGCTTTTATCTTTTTCTCCACCTCCTGTTACCCCTCCTACTACAAATTCAAAAACTAATTCAACTTTGCTTTTTGCTAGAAACATTATAATTGTGATAGCAGTTATGTTTTTTATATGTGGTTTACTTCATTTACTTGTGAGGTATTTAATGAAAAGAAAAAGGTTATTATCTTCATCTTCAAATTCCCATTTTCAATCTTCAAGATTTCAAGAAACTGGTGTTGATGATGGTGATGATGATGCATATGATAGACAATTAAGACAGCTTTTTAATCTACATGATTCTGGATTAGATCAATCTTTCATTGATGCACTTCCTGTTTTTTCTTACAAAGAATTAATGGGATTAAAAGAGCCTTTTGATTGTGCTGTTTGTTTATGTGAATTTACACAACAAGACAATTTGAGATTACTACCTTTATGTAGTCATGCATTCCATATGCATTGTATAGACACTTGGTTATTATCAAATTCAAGTTGTCCTTTATGTAGAGGAGCCCTTTTTCAACTTGGCTTTTCTGTTGAGAATCCTGTTTTTGAGTTTAATGATTCAAGGGAAGATCAAGATTATGATGATCAAGGGTATTCTGGTCATTTCAAGCAATCTCATGAGGGTAGTATTGGAAATGAAAAAAAGGTGTATCCAGTTAGACTTGGTAAGTTTAGAGCCACAAATGTTGTGAAAAAAGAAGTGGGAGAAACAAGTACTAATAGCAACTTTGATGCAAGAAGATGTTATTCAATGGGATCTTATGAATATGTCGTTGGAAATGCAGAGTTAAAAGTTGCATTTGTTCCTAATAAGGGTAGTATTAGTAGGGGTAGTTTTGGTAATAAAGATTTTACAAAACTTGGTAAAGATAAAGGGAATAATAGCTCAATTGATGGTGGTTGTGATGGAAAGAAAATTAGCAATAGAAGTAAAGGTGACAGCTTTTCAGTTTCCAAGATTTGGCTTTGGTCAAAGAAAGATCATCAACAAAAAGGTCAAATTTCTTCAGGTACACATATGGTTAATTCATCTGTTAATGTTAGTTTACCTATGAGAAATGCAAATAATAGTGATAGTTGACCATTCTAAAGTATATGGTTCTTATGAAAGTTCTTTATTCATTATTTTTTCTTTTCAATTTTTGGTTCATCAGTTTACTAAAGATTTATGTGAATGATTATTTTCTAGTTTACTTTTTCATGATTCACTTTGTTGAAATTGCAACATGTAATCATCACTTTTTATTCTTTTAATTAGTGTTTTGGCCTTTTTATTCAATGTGAAATCAAATATGATGGTTTCTAATGTTTGAGGTATTGTATTTAGATCACTCCCAACAGTCTTTTCGTCACTTCTTTCGTCAGTTGTGTCAGTTCAGCGCCACATCAACACTCTCAAAACTGACACACAACTGACAACAGTTCTTTCGTCAGTTGAATTTCTGGAACCCACACATTATTAATTTAAATTTTAAAACACAAATTTAATTGAAACTATTTTATTAAAATTAAAAAACATTACATTAATTAAAATAAAACATTACAATAACGTAAATAAAAGATTACAATAATTAAAAAAAATTACGATAATGAAAATAACAGTCAAATATAAAATACGATTCTAGTAACTGTCGGAGAACCTACTTTGTCGCAAACTTGTACCAAATATCGTAACAAAGTTTTTTTGATACTTCTTTACCACATTCTCCGTAGCTTCTTCAAATATTCTTACTTCGTCTTCGTTAAGTGCGTCGGTATCGGCTTTTGAAAAAATTCCAAGATTTCATCACCATTTTTTGTTTTTGAATCTCCATTTTTTGTTGCATAGCCTCCTTGATATTTTGCAAAGTTTCTTGTTGGAGTCTTGATTGCAACATTGCCTCACGAATCGTGTCGCTCGCATTTCTTGAAAAAGTTGTATCCAATGAACCCGAACTTCTTTGACTTTTCCGACTTGTGTCACAACCGGGTGGATGACGAATTGCGTCGTTTTGGAATAACATTTACATATTGTTAGGAAGGTCGGCGGTGGGGTTCGGATTTGCGTCAGTATCGTCCTCGGCTAGATTAATTGGTTCCGCGTCGTCTTGGAACACGCGTTTGTTGTTCATGATTCCGTGATCGACATAGAACTTCGGGATATCTTTTACTACGTGCTACACTTGCTCGTAAGTAAAGTTCCTTTTCGTTTGTTGCTTGAAGCTTTCTTTTGCCACCCTCACAACGCCGTCGTCTTGGAACTCGTTTGGTCGATGCTCGTTATAGTTTTTGTAGATGCAATTGAATTTCTTGACGTCGGTTTTAATTTTATTTCATTTACCGGTCAGTTGATTTTTTGAACGTTTCACATTAACTAACCGATTGTAGTCCTCGACTATTTTGTTCCAAAAAACGAATTCTGATTGCGAATTTCCTTCGACATGTTTTGGGATTGATCGACCCATCGCTCAGCCAATGTTTTTACTTCGTAATCCGTCAATTTCGTTTGTTTTCTTTTTTGTTTTCCCTGACATTAACCTCGTCTCCGCCTTCGGCTTCTACGTCTTCTTAGTTTTCAGTTTGTGTTTCGAAATGAGTTTGGGGTTGTGAGTGTTGGCCGACTTGTGGTTGTGAGTATTGTTGGAAGTCGTATTGTGGTTGTGGTTGGTAGCCGTATTATGGTTGGGGTGGTTGTGGATACCATTGTTTGGATTAATATGATGCGAACCCGGTTGGTGGATTGTTCGATTGATTTGCCGAAGATGAATTAGTCGGTGAATTGGGGTAAGACATGGGAGTGTTGAGTAAATTTTGAAAGAAGTCATTGAAATTGGGGTTAGACATTTTTTTGTGAATTGTATGTGAAAAAGGATAGATATTTTGTGTATATAATTGTGAGAAAGAAGTGTTTAAAAATGAGTTGTGTGCCAAACCGATGAGGCCCGCTGGCACCGATCTTAGGTTGATATGTTTCATCCACTTCTCTATTCATTAAGACCGGTGCCAACGGGTCTCGTCGGTTTGGCACCGACAAACGTCGACCAACCGACACCGTTGACACGGTCTCGTCGGTTTGGCGCGTTAGTGGCAGACAGTCGGTTATACGAAGAAAGGGAGAAGGGGATGGGGTGGGACCCACCTTATATTAAATATATTTTTTAAAACTAGACTACTGGAACCGACAAAGGACTGTTCACAGGGGTGTGATAACTGTGTGACAGTTTTGAGAGTGATAATGTGGCCGAGCTCACACAAGTAACGAAAATACCACTGGGAGTGGTGTAATGATTTGAATTTGTTTTTTAACAAGTAGCTGATACTTTAGGCTGATAAATATGTAATGATGCGTTGGGATCCATGAAAAGTGGAGAGCCAGAGTTATATGATGAAATGATGAGAGGTATTTGATGATTTAACACATGGGTTGAGAAAAGAAATAATGTCCCCATTGTGGGTCATATCATATGATATCACATAATTTGTGTAGCCACTATCTTCTATTTTTGCCCCATTTTTTTTTTCTTTTTTTTGAATATAAATACTTTCATTTGCTTATGTTTTGATAGTTTTAGAAAGGAGAGTGATTTATAACCACCAAATCTTACTCATTCATCATCTAAAACTGATAGAAATTGATGTTGTATTGTACAACATTTGTATCATGTTTTTGAAAATGAACAAGAAGTTAAAAAATGAGAGTTTTTGTTTTTTATTTTTTAAAAAAAAATCATTTATGGTAGGACAGAGCTTGTGAAGTATCACTTGAATCTTAAAATTTTCTCAATGCCTTGTATAAAATATATATTGTTAATGTTAAACTTTTAATATAAAAAATCAGGTT
This sequence comes from Gnaphalium uliginosum, assembly GCA_963930675.1. Classification (NCBI taxonomy): domain Eukaryota; kingdom Viridiplantae; phylum Streptophyta; class Magnoliopsida; order Asterales; family Asteraceae; genus Gnaphalium; species Gnaphalium uliginosum. The sequence continues at coordinate 21,518,381 of OZ005684.1, read as the reverse complement.
ATTAATTACTTTGCACCCACTCGATAAATTATACATTAATTAAAATTTAATATCAAGCTTACAACTGTAAATCATAATTTAGATATGTATTTTTTTTTAATTTCAAACAACACTTGCAATATATCACTTAAAACATTAAAATAAGCTTTTCTTTGTAAGATAGTAAAACTTGTGGTTTCTTAAACCATTTATTTTATTAGTTTCTCTACTCACAAATATACAAAAAATATTCCTTTGGTTTCAGAACCTTCTTTAGTTCTTTGTTTATTTGTATTTTAAAGATTATTTTACATATGTGTCAAACTAAAAATTCCGTGTCACAATTTTCATGAAACTAATGCAAGAAATTCGAAGTGAGGTAAAATTAGATGAACGTAAAATGCACAATGCAAGTACATTAGAGTTTAGACAGATGTATTTATATGACGTTCACCTAACTCGAACCTATAGTTAGACTCTCTTATTATGTGTTCAAATATAATATAAATATAAATTATTCTTGAAGAAAAATGCACGTGAAATGACACCTCCCCTAGCAAGAATACTAATTCACCAGTAGAAGAATGATATTATGTATTTGTTATCCAACTCGCATCACAATAGCCTTCTAACACCGAAGAATATCCCATATAGTACAAACTATAATTCTTAGTTTTCTTCAAGTACTTAAGCAGCCGCCTTAAAGCTTTCCAATGATATCTACTAGGATTACTAGTATACCTACTAAGCTTTCCCATTGCGTAAGCAACGTCTGGCCTTGTGCTTGTCATTATACAGTTAATCTTCTAAAATGATAAAACTCAAAGAAGAGAAGTTCATATTTTAAACGTTGGAAGAAAAAAAAAAGTATGTACCGAAGAGAACCTACTTATCATAATTCGTTATCAAACTTTAACAAAAGCTATTGAATTTTTACCTCGCATCATAAGACACACTCACCTTGAACCATTCTGAACATCAAACTTAAGTTATAATAAAAAATTAGTGGCAAATATAATAATAGCTTCGATTATTAGGCCAGAAAAGAAACTTTAAACAAACAACAACAAAAAAAGGGAATATATTTCAGTATGTTATGTTAAACAATAACACGATCTACACACATAAATAATACGGAGTAATAGAATATTTTAACATTTATGACATCTTCAAGTGACTTGATTAACGTCATATCAAAACTCTCCATCTCATCAATTCTATTAGTTCCACTAGTACAAGGAACCATATCCTTTGGTTTAGGTATAGATTAGAATCTATTTTCATCAAAATTGCTTCTCTTGATTCAACCATAGTGTAAACTGATATAGAATCATTAGTGCAACACCCCGTAAAGTTAAACATTATTATTTTTTAGATAAATTCATTTTCATATGATTTGAACACACCAACAAGATAAGTGATGCTATATAACAAGTATAAAATGAGATAGTAATATAACACTACGACAAAAGAGTGTACAAATGTAAATGTATACACATACGGAAGCGACGATTATATATATAAGAAATTTTGATTATATATATATATATAATATTTAACACATGTGGTCATATCAATATCAATAGTAATAATAAGAGACTTGATGAGTTTTGTAGGCTTTAGCCAATTGCATGCTATATACCGTATAATTCGGATAGTTGTCGAAAACTTTCCATATAAATAGTAGCGAAAGTTTACAAATGAGATCACACCAATTTTCTCTGAATCCATCCCCTTTACACTCAAATTGCTATAAACGGTGAATTATAAGAATTATCCGTTCATCGTTATCCAAATCAAGTGGATTTTTAATTTCGTCTAATATCATATTCCTAATATTGGTAAATTTCTATATTCCTCCACTTTGAGCTTTTTGTTCATTTCGTTATGCTGGATCAATTATGTTTCATTTTTATTCTGCCATTAGCTAATTCTACTGCTATATGCATTCGTTGTGATTCAATAGTTTCATGATTTTATTGAGCGATAATATTTATTATGCATTTTATTTTCATCAAAAACCCGAAGGTTTGAGCATGCATAGTTAAAGTTAAAATGTTATGAATGATAATGAATGAGTTATTTCTATTAAATTAGAATGACTAATGATAACATCAAATAAGTACATATTTAATTAACAATATTTCCCTATTTTTAATACATTTATATTGCACTTATATGATTTTAGATACTTATTTCGTTCATTTTTGCAATTAGGTGTAATTATGGCTTGAATCTGAAAAAGAATGGAAAAAGGACTTAAAACGAAGTAAATCTGAAGAAAAGGATAAAAGTGTAAAAAAAGAATAAAAGTTGAAGTTAGATTGTGAGAAGAACATTCTGGAACCCGAGACCAACCGCCGGTTGGAGGCTAACGGGCCATGAGGCGGTGGAACGCACGGCCCAACCGCCGGTTGGAGGTCGGTTTTGAAATCTATAAATAGAGGCCTAACCTCAACTTTATACCATACGGAATACTTTGAACCTAATTCGACTGTAGGGCTTAAAGAGCAGTTTTAGGCACGAATTTGGAGCAGGGTTTGAAGGTTTTCAACCCTTACGAAGATTGTTCGATTTTCGGTTTGGATTTCGATCTTCTTATTTATTTTACAATGTTCTTTTGTTTGAATGTAGATCTGATTTCTTGTATCGTAGCTATGAGCTAATTTTCTATTGTATTTACTTAGACAATAAAACCTAGATGAAGGTTTAAATGTTTGTTTACGTTGGAATATTAATTTTATGAAGTTTATTGTGTTTATCCGAAAGATCCATCTTATTTACTTGATCTTTAATTGTTACTTAACGTGATTAATCAACCTTTTCTACAACGTAGGCTTGTCTAGGTTTATTAATTATTTGCAATTGTTTAACTTGTTAAATAGTTGTGGCCTGAAGCTTTAATCGGCGATAGGTTAAGAGTAATAATGATTATTGAACTTTATTTAATGTGAAAGTTGTCAAACGACGATTATTAGACTCTTGTTGATTCAAGGTCGCTAGGGTAAATCACAATAAACGGTTGAAGTGCTTAATTAAATAAAGAATAGTTAGACAACACATAGAAATGATTTCTTGTGTATTCATAACGAGTCTTGTGTCTCATCTAGACTTTATAAGAATTGTTAACCGGATAAAATGACTTTCCACAAAAGATTTATTCACAATAAAATTATCCAACGGTTTAAACATATATGATAACTGGAATCTAGAAAATAAAAGTCTAAGTAAATACATTCCTTTATCCATATTTGTCTTAATCTACTTTAAATTACTTTGTTTAAATTAAGTTTATTAGTTTCTTAAAAACGTTCGTTCGGAACTAAAACGCCCTCCCTTTTACTTATTATTTATTTTCTAATTAATTATTTCAATTTAATAACATCGTTCCCTGTGTTCGATACTCAGATTTACCAAACTATATTATTATTCGATCATGTATTCTTGCCTTTATTGTGTGATAGTATTGATATTTTCAATTCATAATTTATAACTTTTTAAACGCTATCTAGCACACACCAACTAACTTGAATGATGATTAAGGAGTCGGTCCCTATTAAATTAGGGCTACAGATATGTATGGTGGATTGAATACACCCATGTAATGATCAGGAACATTAATAGAATGTATTCAAAGGTATATTTTTAAGTAGAATTCCAGACTTATAAAGAGTTATCTTTGTACTTATTTATCTCCATGTTTTAGTTGGTATATGTAACACCCTAAAATTTATAAGTTATTATCTATATTAAATATGTTATTAAATTATAAATGTGTATAAAACATGTTAGATACAAAATAATAAGTTTGGGTTTAATTTGTATATGAGAAATGGGTTAAGGGGCTAAGGGTGTTAAGTGAATAGACTAGAGGGGTTGAAATTTTCAAATGAGCTTACTTCAAAGTTAAGTAAGTAAAAGTATCGTGTGTGTATGTGTGTGAAACGATTCAGGAGCAAGGGGAGAAGGAAAAGAGGATTAAAATTGAACTAGGGTTTTATTAAATTGAAACTTCTAATCCCTTATTCATCACAACAAGGTATGAAAACCCTTCTAATCAATTAATTTGATGTTATTAAGATGTAGAGTATAAACCCTAAGTTGGGAATTTGGGGGAAATAGGTTTAAAGGTGGTAGGAATTTCATATACTTGTTGTTGAATAGCAAGTAAACTTGTTTTGATGATTTTGATGTAAAAGAGACGAGTTAATAAAATTAGGAGTGTTTGATGATTATGTGTATATAGAAGTTTTGATTAAAATGTAATTAGTAGGTTGAAATTAACTAATGAAAGTGTTAGAGATTTGTTGGAATTGAGAATAAATATTTGAAAGAAAGAATGAGATCTAAATTAAAATGATGATTGGGTATAATATAACTAATGATGTAAAAGAAGTTGGTTGAAAATAAATAAAAGTAGAGAATGAATGGATGAGTTGTAATTACCTAAATGTGTAAGTAACTTGTATATATATGATTATGTATCGTTTTGACCAAAAATTACCAAGTATAATTCCGTGATTAAATTAGTAAAGTGAGGTAGAGTGCTTAAGTGATTTTTAAGATAATCAAGTTTTAGATTGATGAAAAGTCGATATAAAGAAAGTTTAGTAATTAAAATGTAAAGTAAATGCGATCGACACAAGGATATACGAGGAAAGCCCTTAATATTGATAGATTGCCGGCATAAAACCTCGGGAAGAGACAAACGTCTCTTGCCTTTGTTGTTTTTATTACTTAAAATCGGGACAATACAATGCAAGAGCACTTATGATCGATCTAAAGTGTTTTTGGTGATGAATTGGTGAAATGAGTGTGTGAATTCTGCCTGAAAATGGTGTTAGAGTGGTGAGAAAGCAGTAACAAGTGAGTCCCTACGATCATAAGCCTCGTTATTTATAGCTAAACACAAATAACCAATTTTCCAAAATATTCGAGATCCTCCGGTCTTCAACAAAGACTCTGCTGACTATCCCGAAATATCCGGGATCACCTAGATTTCTTCGTGACTTGTTATTCCACTTGTTTCTGTTTGAATTTGAAGTAGTCTTGGTTCATGTATCACGGAGTCAATAAGTCAAATTCTAGTCCTCATATGACCTGGTCAAATAAACAAGCAAACACAAGTCAAAAGCATATGATCCCGGGATACTGAAGATCCGGGATCCTGAGCCTGTAACAAGATCCTGAACGTATCCGGGATCTTGAACACCTGTATAATATCCTTATTCGAGATTCTGCATTTTAGACATAAAATTTAGCCCACAACATGTATGATATGTGATCAAGAGTTACAACTACAAGAGAAACTATATGCAAAGCCAAGGTAAAGTAATGGGGGAGGGTGAATGAGATGACAACACTTGAATTACATGAGTAGTCAAGTGTGTGTCATCTTAAGGTGGTTAAACAAAGTGGTGCCTTTGAGATACAAGAATGTTCAATGTGCAGCCCTTGAAAGGTGGTTAAACAAGGTGGTGTCATTGAGATACAAGAGTATTCAATGTGCATTCCTTGATGGTGCAATTCAATTGGTGACAATTGATATAAAATAATATTCAATTGTCCATGCACTTGATACCATGAGGTTGGAATCTTTGAGTCAAACTGAGTTAAGATTAAGGATCCTTAATTACGTGGCTGTTATTATTATTATTGTTGATGTTGTTGCATTCTCATTACTTACTAAGCTAATTGCTTATAGTTGTTGTTGATTGTTGTAAGTGCATAAAGTGGGCAAAAGGGGACGAGTTGGTCAAGAAATTCGTGGGATGCTAGTGGTAGGCTTGTTGCTTATTGGGTAACAAGTTATTTCCGTTATAATCATGCTCATATTTAAGATAGCCCCTTTTTGATAAGATACAAATATAGTTGGTTGTTGACATTTTAAAAGAGTCAATGTTACCTTTTGGTTATTGTAGACATAGTCATGTAATTGGAAGTCAAGTTATATTGGTAGTTAATTAGTCGGTAATCATTTTGATGATCTGGTCTAATGGTGGTATTTGACCCATTTGGACCTCTGTCGTATGTATGTGGTTGTTTTTGGTCGAAATTGAGGTTGTTGTCATTCGAAATAATGTTTTATTTTAAGTGGAAAAAATGACCCATTTGGGTGTATGTTGAAATTAAATGTTGAATTCTGAGTAAAGTGGTATTTGGGTTGTTCATGTTGAGTTATGTCTGTGAGAGTCGATTTAAAGTACATGTTCATGAGTTAGAGTCGAGTTGTGATGTTGAACAATTGGTGTTTTGTTGTATGTAAATTTCTTTAAAGGTTTTTCAAACAAACTAGTCCTTAAAGTATCTTGGTGTATGTATGAGTTGTGATTTTTGGATTTAGATCAATTGGTAAAAGAAATATGATAATTGAGTAATTGAGTCAAAATTTTGATTGAATGAGTCTGAGATTTGTTGTGAGTGTATGAATGTTTTGGTAAATGTGTTTGGCGAAAAGTGGTCGAATTGATTAGGCAAGTGTTAGAAGTTTTGGTGTTAAAAATTTGTTGTCAAACTGTTGTTCAAAACTGAGGATTGGGTGATCTGAGTGAGTACCCGATAGGTACCCAATATACTGGTGGGTATCCAATATACCGGTGGGTAACCATTGGTACCCGACTATCTACCCGGCGGGTACTAGTGTCTCAAGCGGGTAGGTCCTTTGTAATTTTTGGATAGAGTTTTGAGGGGTGGTGGCTACCCGGCGGGTACCCTGTCAGTTTTTGAAAAGGTTTTGTGTGAAGTCTAAATTGATCTCTCAAGTTATGTATTTGTTTTATAAACATGTATTTGAGTTATGGGACAATGTTTGATTATAAAAAAAAAATCCGGAGCGTTTCAGACTACCTTTTCTGTTAAATGATCCATATACCCGTTTGCATAAAATATCCCCACCCTTATGTATAGAAACTTGTTGGGTGTTGTCGCTCACCCTTATATTTTCACACCCAAATTATGAAGTAGAAAAAGTTATTGATAACGAGAAAACTTACGAGTAGTTATAATACTCCGTAATAGACAAACTGTAAAATTCTAATAGCCTTTATGGGCTATACCTTATTGGCAAAATTACATATTCCCCTTATCTTTTGCTAAATGTAATTTAACTAATGGAAAGTAATATCCAGTTACTTAACATGATCGAACCCAAAGTCTCGATTGAAACACATGTGAAGATATCATCACTTGTGTAACTTCCTGAGTTTTCTATCGCCATTAAATAATTTCAATACAACTAGTTGGTATTATTATTATAGTTATATATACAAATACAATCAGACAACAAACCTATAAGGTTTACGTACGGTTGCCGCCAAAAAGGCAATTTACCCACAAATCACGTGTGTTTATAATATACAATTTAAAGATAAAGAGGTTGTATATTTTGTATTATTCCTATTGGATGAGTTTACAGGAAAATTAAAATCAAACCATGACGAGTTTTCAAACCCATGGCCTTAAGATTCTGACATCCACCAATTCAAGTTGTGTTTTAGAAAACTGAATAATATTTTTTTTTTTTTAAGGATGACAAATCTGACATTTCTTGTTCCATAACTTGACGGTAATTGAGGATTCTTAAACGCCATCATCCACGCACAATTCAAATCAGTAACCATGATTATTATCACCAACGAAATACTACAATCTTTTTCCTTCACAGATTCAACCATTGAAATCAACGATAATATTGCTTTTGATTGTTTGGGAATTTGGTGAAACAGGATAAGATTTCAAGTTTACATGTAAAGTCATAGTCGATAGTTATCTATTGGTAAGATAATGGCATTGGTTCAACTGTTTGCATATATCTTTTATCATTTTTTAATGTAGAAAAGACTGGTAGTCGTAAATACAATTTCACAGTTTGCAATGACTGTCCCTGGTTTTTGTTTAGAGAAATGCTAGATAACCTAATTAGATACATCTAAAAGTTGACGAAACAACAATAACATAACACATGTAAAATTTAACCAATAAGAGTAGGAAACATAACATATACAACCAATGAGTGAATTAGATCAATGTTTAGGTCCATCTAATTAAGTCTATGTAGCATTACTTGTTTGTTTATCGTCATCGCAAATGATACGGCCAAAATTAGAATCCATTTCTCAACATCCGAAAAAAATAATGGAAGAACAACAAAGAATAAAATCGTATAGACTTTTAGTTCCGGCTAAATAATTATAATCAGTATATGTAAAGAGCATGAATTAGATTTTGTATATGGTACATATTTTAATTATAGGGTAGAAATTAGATGTTGTATATGGTTTTTTAGTAATTATCTTTTTACAAGAGTTGAGGTAGGAAAATATATCAAGTGTGGCTGGTGTTGTTTTATTAAATTAAAAATAGAAAAATATTTGTTATAAAAAAAACATTCGTTCTTGAGTCCAACAAAATGGAAGAATAATATAATTGTTATAAGTTCTATATCAATAATGGATTACCACATAATTCAACCCTCATATCAAATCCTTGTCTAGTCAAGTTACTTACAATTGTCATCATTGTGTAAATCAATAGTGAAACTTGTAGTATAAATACTACATTAGTTGAATAAATAAAATGCATCTCACAATACACTTTCATAAGTGATATCCTAATTTTCTCCATCTTGTATTTAATTTATCTAAAACTTCTTATATTATATTGCTAATAGAGCCTTAATTATAGTTAAATAACAACAAGTTATCAGCATGAAAGTTCTTTAATTAAGGAAGATCAAATCAATCCATCTTAATCAAGATAACTAATGAAGGTAAGCATTCTCTTAAAATTACGTTATAGTATATACTAGAAAGATAACTATCATTATTAACTAAAAGAAATCATTTTCTTAATAATAGATTATACTATATATACTATAAAGGTAACTATCATTATTAACTAAATAAAAATATTTTCTTAATAATAATAACAATAAGTTATAGCATATACACTATCAAAATAGCTATCATAATTAATGGATGTAAGTTATTTATAATTATGGACATTTAGACTACTAACCTTCGGACTACTAACATTTGGACTACTAACAATTTATTATTACGCTAACTTTTATTTATGCATACTAATCTTTACTTACGTACTCTAACATTTATTTATGCAATCTAACATTTTATTATTGTACTAATCTTTACTTACATACTCTAATATTTATTTATGCAATCTAACATCTTATTATTATACTTATCTTTATTTACACACTCTAACATTTACTTATGCAATTTATCTATTTCTTTATTTGTATACCAACCCTTATTTATTCAGGTTACCACTTTTATTTATCAACATCTCTTATTATCTTACCAACTTTTATTTAAAACTTTTATAAACCCGAACGTAATACTTTTACAATTTTACCATTTCATTGTATCATTTTGAAAAATAATAATTTACAACGGTTAGCCGATAGTGTTACAACATCTATATTCATCACTATAAATTGAGTATAATCGATCTTCAAAACATATACTCTTTCACAGTCATTTTTGTTCGAATAATTTTTCAAGAAGGTTTATTTAGTTTTAATTCTTATCTTTGTAATACTAATACTACTCATTATTCCATTTGTAATTCTCCCACTTGTAATTCTCCCAAGAGGAGAACTATATATGTTCTTAGGTTTGTTTTTGTTTGTGGTTTTTTGGTTTTTCCACTCCTCTGTATTGCTCTATCTTTTGAAATAAATGGATTATAATTGTTGTTTGAATAAATTGTTGATAGCTACAATAAGTCAAGCGTTGCAAAGATTGAGTTTGAACAACTCAATGTAAATTGAATGAATTACATGTCTTGGACTCTAGATATGCAATCAAAGCTTGAATTCATGGGTATCTTGGATACCATAAATGAGAACATTGATAGTTCACCAAAAGATAAATCACCGCCATATGTTTTCCTTCGTAAGCATATTGATAGTATGTCAAGACTTGAATATCCAAATATTAGAGACCTAAGTGTACTTTGGGGAATTCTCAAAAGTAGCTTTAACATTAAAAAGGAAGTTTTAATTCCAACTGCTCAAGATATTTGGAGGAACTTAAGGTTCCAAGATTTTAGAAAAGTAAATAACTATAGCTCCGCTATGTTCCTTATAGTTGTCACACTTGAATTTTGTGGAGATCATGAAATCGATGAGGATATGTTGGAGAAAACTTCCTCCACATTTCATTCATCAAACATTAATTTGATGAAACAATATCGGTTAATGAAATTTAGAAAAATACTCTGATCTCACTACATTTCTGCTCATTGAAGAACATAATCAAGATCGAGCCCTTTTTGAAAAATCAGGCTCGTCCAGCAGGTTCCCTAGCATTTGCCGAGACCAATGCTACAAATAGAGATGATTCAAAAGGTCATACAAATGGACGGGGACAGGGACGAGGCCGTGGCACAAATTATCGTTATAATCACAACCATAATGGTGGTCGTAACTCTAACAAATATAGAGACCATTCTCGTGGTCATGGTCGTGGATGTGGACGTGGTCGTAACTATAAAAACAATTACCACAATGCTCCATATGATAACACGTCCCAACTACAAAGAAGGAATTATGATGCTGGAGCAAACACTTCTAAGAATCCTGATGACATTTGTTATAGATGTCAAAGTAAAGGGCATTGGTCTAAAATGTGTCGCACACAAAAAGCATCTCTGTGAGCTCTATAAGGCATCCATTGCCGGGAAAAATAAAGAAGTGAACCTTGCTGATGACCTTGAGTTCACAAATGTTGAGATGAATGATGCAGATTACTGCAATGACATTAACATGTGAACCAATGTAGCAATCAATATTCTATCATAACCATGTTTTCATTTTTCATAAGTGTATTTCCTTTTTATTAGTTATGTCTTCCCGTAACTATGTATGTTTTCCTAGTTTTCCATTTCATGTAATATATTCCTGAAATAACATATATCTTTTATTACATTTCTTGTTATTACTTATATACACTCATTATATATATATATATATATATATATATATATATATTTGAAGTTTGATATGAATTTCAACGGACCAGAACATAAAGCAAATGGCGGAGATCTATGTATACTAGATAGTGGTACCACACACACTATTTTGAAATCTAAGAAATATTTCTCTGAACTGAAACCAACAAAAGCAACAATGCATAAAATATCAGGTCCCGCGGACTTGATAGAAGGAGTTGGAAAAGCCAGATTTACGTTGTCAAATGGTACCAAGTTTTTAGTAGCGAATGCTTTATTCTCTCCAAAATCAACTAGAAATTTGTTGAGTTTTAATTACATATATCTTAACGGCTATGATCATCAATCTGTGACTACTAGAAAATAGGAAATATTTGCACATTACTAATAAGAATCACGTGTTAGAAAAATTCCCAATGCTTAATTATGGATTACATTATAAACATATAAATGTATCAGAATCTCATCTGGTAGCAGCGTGGTCCTAGTCTATTGTGACACCCGGCGAATTAGGCCGTCATTAGTAATTAAGTGCTGGTTATTACCACTTGTAATTAGTGTGAAATAGGACTAATTACGGAATATTTTGTATATTGTATTATACACTCATACGTAATTAGATTTTAACTACGCAATTTCAATCGGATGGAATCCGACTCGGTAAATACGGACATTGGTGGAAAAACCTTTTCATAAATAACGTGAATCTACTTTATAATTAAATAGTAGTTATTTACATTATATTATTATTATATAATAATATACGAACACCTTACGTTTTATACAAAACGTACAATACGTAACGCAAACCCGCTCGAAAACACAAAGGAAACACAAATTAAAATGTAACAATTTTAATTAAACAAACAATCAACTAAATTAATAGACAAGTGAGAAATAAGGTGGGAGCCCACACAAGATAAAAGTCTGCAAAGTCTAGGACCCTAGACCGGCTCCATACACTTCCCCCGAGAATATCATCATTTTGATTACTTACACACACAATCCAACTTTTCATTGATCAAAATCTTAGAAGACTTTACTCAAAACTTTCCCTCATTTCCCTCCTCACAGCAAACACAAACAGAAAGCATTTTCTTTCACTTTTACTCTCAAATCTCACCAAAAATCACAAGAAGACTAACGGGGAACTAGGAGTCAAGCTTCACGATTTTTCATTCACAACTTGTTCGTCACACATTTTCGGGTAAGAACACACTCTTCTCAACTTATTTTGTTATTCGTAAGATTTCTGGGTTTAACATGCTAGTAAGTTCACTCACGAAGTATAACCTGAAAACCCACTTGAAAGAATCTTAAAATAAACTTCTTAAAGAAACTTACCAGAAAACCCTTTATAATTTCTTACCGAAAACCGGCCTACTTTTACGTGTGTAAAAATAGTAAGATTTAACGTGTAAAAGCTTCGGGTCCTAAGCGAAAGTCTACTAAATCGAAACCCTTGAACGAAAATGATTTTCCAGAAACAAACAGTAGAAATACACTAGCAGTGGTGAGTAAAATGAACTAACAGTAGAAACTAAGGAAATACACTAACAGTGGTAACCGGGTAAAATGAACTAACAGTAGAAACTAAGGAAATACACTAACAGTGGTAACCGGGTAAAATGAACTAGCAGTGGAAACTAAGGAAATACACTAACAGTAGTAACCGAGCAAAATGAACTAGCAGTACTAATAATGTAAGTGAACTAGCAGTAGTAATAAAAGAAAAGAACCAACAGTAGAAACCACGCGAGCAGTAGAAACTAAGAGAACAGTAGAAACTAAGCAAGCAGTAGAAACAAAACGAGCAGTAGAAACTATGTGAAACCTTCAGTATGTGGAATTGGCGACACAATCCTTATGTCGCTACCTTTGAAACCAGCAGTATTAACTCAACAGTATTAACCTGCGACATAACCCTTGCGTCGCAACAATTATAACCAACAGTATTAACTAGCGACACAAAGACCAACAGTATTAACTAGCGACACAAAGATCAACAGTATTAACTAGCGACACAAAGACCAACAGTATTAACTAGCGACACAAAGACCAACAGTATTAACTAGCGACACAAAGACCAAACAATATTAACTTGGAACCCGAATGATCAACCAACTCACTACTTTATTTTATTATCCGTAAAAATCAAAGTTAAATACTTACAGGGACAACTTGAAGACACCTAAGGTATATTAACCTTACCAACTTAAAACACAAAACAATCATGATAATATTAATTTGAGAATTAATATCATTTTCAAACTCTTCACCAACGGGCCGTACATGTTCTTCTAAATGTAATCATGGAACAAACAACATCAAACATAACTAGTTGAGTGGACAACTAGCATGAATGATCTTTTGAGACATTCACTCATATATAACCTTGTGCGTTTAGGGCGCCAGAAGGTTACATCTTTGGACATACGTTTATTAATTTAAACGCACGCTTTCAAGACTCAGGTGAGTCTCATAGCCCCACTTTTACTGTTTTAACTATTGGGGTGAGAATACATACACTATTTTCATGAACACGAGTGCAGATTTACACATATACGGGTTACATGAGTTTCACTTTCATAATCCACACAAAAGTCCTCTACACATCATAGTTTCGTTAGTATGGATCTTAGCGCGAGTATTAAAGAATAGTACTATTTGGGATTGACCATCCCCGTCCGGGTTAGTAGCTCTAACTGGTCAAACGGGCGCTTTATTATTTGTTCATACGGATGTTCTGGATTTGGCATCTGCAGGAGGCAAACTCATATTGGTTAAGCTTCGGACTATGAGCTCATGGCAATAGTATACATTATTTTGCATGCGTGCAACTCATATGAAATCTCGTGGTTCACATTTACATTTTGATATCTAAACCTATGAACTCACCAACATTATTGTTGACCATTCATTATGTATTCTCAGGTTCACAACAGGAGTAGGATTACTCCAGGATCACCATAGCTCGAGTCGCATGATTTACAAACATTGGAGATTTCCTTGCATTACTATTTTGTATTATTAGTTATGTATTAAAATCTCCACATTTATTCGCGAACTCAGAAATTGCTGTAAACATTTTAATTATTAATGTACTATTTTGGTACTAATTTCAAAACGACGCATATAGTGGTCGTTCGATGTAACTTTGTGTAATGATCCATGATTAGTCGCGCCCCGACCCGACTTCCGCTGCATCATAAATTGGGGTGTGACATGTATGCAATTTATGGCATGATAGATTAGGTCATCCAGGATCTTCAACGATGAAAAGAATAATCGCAAGTACACATGGACATCCATTTAAGGATCATAAAATCACCCATGATAAAATGATTCCATGTTCATCTTGTTCTCTTTGAAAACTGATTCTGAGACCTTCACCACTTAAAGTTGAAAACGAATAACCATTGTTTTTTGAAAAAATTCAAGGTGATATATGTGGACCTATTCATCTACCATCTGGACCATTCAAATACTTTATGGTCTTAATAGATGCATCAAGCAAATAGTCTTATGTGTGTTTATTATCAGCTCGTAATATGACATTTGCAAAGTTTTTTGTACAAATTATAAAATTACAAGCACATTTTCCTGATCATGCAATTAAGAAAACTTGATAATGCGGGTGAATTTACATCTCAAGCATTCAATGACTATTGCATGTCTGTAGGAACTGTTGTTGTACATCCAATCGCTTATGTTCACACACAAAATGGTTTAGCTGAATCATTGATTAAACGTCTTCAACTGAGTGCTAGACCTTTGATAATGAGAACTAAATTGCCGGTATCTATCTATCTAGGGACATGCAATTCTACATGGTGCATCATTAGTTCGTATTAGACCAAGTGAATGTCATATTTATTCTCCTCTACAACTTGCCTTTGAGAAAGAATCAAATATTTCTCCCCTGAAAATATTTGGTTGTGCAGTATATGTTCCCATTGCACCACCACAACATATAAAAATGGGTCCTCAAAGGAGATTGAGAATCTATGTGGGGTATAAAACATCATCCATCATAAGGTATCTTGAACCTTCAACCAGTGATCTTTTTACAACACGTTTTGCCGATTACCATATTAATGAGGAAAATTTTCCAACACTGGGAGGAGAAATGAGAACCCAAGAAAATGATGTTTCATGGTGTGAACCTTCTTTGTTATATCTTGATCCTCGCACTAAACAAAGTGAAACCGAAGTTCAAATGATCATGTACTTACAAGAAATTGAAAATCAAAATACCTAATGCATTTACTGATACAAAGAGAGTGACTAAATCATATATACTAGCTGCTAATGCTCCAGCTCGAGTAGATATTCCAAATGAACAATCTAATGATAAGGTCATTCAAGAATCTAAAGCACGTTTGAAACATGAGAGACCAATTGATTCAAAGGATAAAAATTCTAGAAAAAAAAAAAGGATTAGAACATGAAATTGACCATACGGATGATGTGTTTAAAGAAATACAAAATGTGGACACTTCCCAAAGAGTGGAAGTCAATGACATCAATAAAGAGAATATTATCAATTGTGGTCACACAAAAATATTGTGAAATCGAATTGAAATAGAAAATGTTGATGAAATATTTTTTTATGTTGTTGCATGTGACATCATTGGTGGAAATGATGATCTTGAACCCACATCCGTCATGGATTGTCAAAGTAGACAAGACTGGGATAAATGGAAAGAAGCAATACAAACGGAATTAAATTAATTCAATAAGAGAAGTGTTTTTGGCTGTATTGTTCTTATTTCTAGAACCATAAAACCTTTAGGGTACAAATGAGTTTTCATAAGAAAACGAAATGAGAATGATGAAATCACAAGATACAAAGCTAAACTTGTAGCACAAAGTTTTTCTCAAAGACCTAGAATTAATTATAAAGAAACGTATTCTCCTGTTATGGATGCAATTGCGTTTAGATATTCGCTTAATCTAGTAGTATCTGAAAATCTTGAAATCCGTCTTATGGATGTTGTTACAGCTTATCTATATGGATCATTAGATAGTGATATCTATATGAAGATCCCAGATGGATTTACAATGCCTAAATCCTTAAGTGCAAAATCAAAAGAAATGCATTCCATCAAACTACAAAAATCTTTATATGGGTTTAAACAATTGGGAATCATGTGGTATAAACGTTAAAGCGATTACTTGATGAGTAAAGGATATACAAATAACCTTATTTGTACATGTGTCTTTATTAAGAAAATAACATTTGGATTTGTGATCATAGCTGTCTATGTTGATGATCTAAACATTATTGGGACAAATAAAGAAATCAATGAAGTAATTGTACATTTAAAGAACGAAATTGAAATGAAAGACCTTGGTAAAATCAAATATTGTCTTGGTTTACAGATTGAGCACATGCATAATGGAATACTTGTTCATCAGTCAAATTATACACAAAAGCTATTAAAACATTTTAATATGGACAAGGCAAATCTATTAAGCACTCCAATGGTTGTTAGGTCACTCAATATCAACAATGATCCATTTCATCGCCACTAAGAAAATGAAGATGTCATTTGACAAGAAGTACCATACCTTAGTGCTATTGGAGCTCTTATGTATCTAACAAATTGTACTAGACAAGACATTTCAGCACCAACAAAAAGACATTGGAATGGGATCAAATACATATTTCGATACCTACGTGGAAGTACTGACTTGGGTCTGTTTTATTCCAACAATTCAAAGCAAGGATTGGTTGGTTGTGCAGATGCAAGTTATTTTTCTGATCCTCATAAAGCAAGATCTCAAACTGGATACTCATGAATGGAGGCACTGCAATTTCTTGGCGTTCTCAAAAGCAAACACTTATTGCAACATCTTCAAATCATGCTGAGATTATTGCAACTAGTAGAGAGTATGTGTGATTAAGGTCTATGACGCAACTCATTTTGACTTCATGCGGACTAGAGAAAGAAAAGATGCCGACAGTGATTTATGAAGACAATGGAGCTTGTATTACACAAATGAAAGTAGGGTATATCAAGAGTGACATAACTAAACATATGCCTCCAAGATATTTTCCATACACTCAAGACCTTATAAAGAATAATCAAATTGAGATAATATATGTTCAATCCAGCAATAACTCTGCAGATCTTTTCACAAAGGCACTTCCAACTATAATTTTCATAAAATACATTCATAGTATTGAAATGCGGCATGTTCAAAACATGCAATGCATTATGGTTGTCAACATGAGGGGGAGTCACTTATACACCGCACTCTTTTTCCCTTAGCTAAACTTTTTTCTCACTGGGTTTTATTAAGTAAGGTTTTTAACGAGACAATACTTCAAAAGGTTGAACTCTCAATGTGTTATCCAAAAGGGGGTATTATAAATTCAATATCTATAATAGATTATCACGTAATTCAATCTTCATGTCAATCCTTGTCTAGCCAAGTTACTTACAATTATCATTATTGTGTAAATCAATAGTGAAACTTGTAGTATTAAATACTACGTTAGTTCTCAAGATACACTTTCATAAGTGATATTCTAATTCTCTCCGTCTTGTTCTTAATTTCTCTAAAAGTTCTTGTGTTATATCGCTAACAGAGTCTTAATTTTAGTTAAATTACGACAATAATATATTTATTTATTTAGAAGATAACGATATAACATATTATTTATTGGATAATGAAACAAATAATTGAATTTTGGACAAATGAATTATTTCAAAGCAATTATACATGAGTTTAATCTAATTAAATAATAGGATCTATTTATTTATTATTAGTATTACTATTAGTAAGTATTAGTATAATATTATTAATATTAATATTTAATTATTATAGAGTTATGAATGAATATGAGACTAACTCCATTCCCAATGTACATATATAGCTTTTGTGAGCTATAGATTTTTGTTTTTCTTTAATTTTGATTAAACTTGAAAAGAGAGTGCTTAAAAAGAGTGACTGACGTTGTTTAATTAAACTAAAGATATATAAATAATATATTAATACTAATAGTATAAATATAAATAAAATAATAATATAAAAAATGATAGCAAATAATAAATCGTGATTGGTTAATTGAATTTTAATTTTGATGGCATAGGTCCGATTCAATACTTTTCAATGTTATTATATGTATAAATCCTATTTATTATATGTATAAATCTTATCTTATAGTATATTTAAAATAAGATAGATGAACAATAAGTGTTAATCAATACTTTTCAATGTTATTATATGTATAAATCCTATTTATATATTGTTAAGATCAGTAATAATTGTTATAAAATAAGTATTGTTATTTATTAGCTATTATTAATAAAAAACAATAACAAAATAATAAATTTAAAAATAAACATTAACGATTATAATCTAAATATTAATAAAAGAAAACTTTAATGAGGTAATTATACTCAAAAATTAACCTCTATTAACCGATCAAAATTCTATAATTTCATACCATGTTTAATTAACCAATTAAATGGATTCATTCACCTACAATTTCTATTTTAAAAATAACATTTTTAATTAACTTAAAATTGGATAAAAACAAAAATACTAATACTCCTACGTCAAAATTTGCTCACTAATTCCTCTACAATTTCTAATAAAATAAATCCACTTCATCACTATCTCTATACATAGTTATCAAACTCCTACGATTCGTGAGTCGGATTGTACGAGTCGTGTCAAAAACTGATAAAACGTGTCGACTCGAAGGGTGAATCGAAATAGTGCAGGACTCTGACTCGCGAATGTTTTGGTGGCTCGGAACGAGCCGACCCGGCTCGCAAACTCGTAAGGGTCGGAGTTTAAGCACTTAAAGCATCGAAATGACGGATTCCGGCGATTTTATAGTTTCCGGCGACATGAAGAAGTAGCAGCGGCGTGATGAAGCAAATGAGTTGGAATAAGTTTTCAAGAAGAAAGAGAGTATGCACTGTAAAGTCATATTCCCAGCTGTAATTCAGAAAAAGGACATAGTATTTATATTTTAATCCCTTGCAATAGTACTATATTACCCATCCATCCTTATATACTCTCTAAATTTATTTTAAAGTCCTTTTTTTGGAATATTTTGTATTTTACAATAAAGATACTAAAATTTATTTTACTGATCATTAATTTTTTATAAAATCATAAAAACGTGCATATCTTTTTGTAATATATCGTTTTTACTTTGACATATATTTTATAATATGTTGTTTTTCTTAATACTTGATAAAATTTGTCTAGATTGCTCATTTATAATGTATTCTTATGCGCATATATATATATATATATATATATATATATATATATAATATTTATTTATTTTAATTTTATGACTCTTACGAGTCGAGTCACAAGTCAAAAATCGGGATTTCGAGTCACGAGTCGAGTCACGGTTTGACAACTATGTCTCTATATATATATTAAGTATTATTATTATTATTATTATTATTATTATTATTATTATTATTATTATTATTATTATTAATCTTATTATTATATTAATATATATATATATATATATATATATATATATATACGGAGTAGATATATATAATTCCATAGAACTTAGCTTTAATTAATACAACTGGTCATTTGAATAAATAAGTTAATAACTTATGGTTTGAAAAATTAGGAAAAGAATTTAGATATTATACCCGTTTATTCACGGGTTTTGAAACAATTAAAATCTAATATTACACTATATTTGTGTGTATACACAAGTTTAAAATAAAATTAATAAATGAAAACATTTGCCATTTAAATCTTTTGAAAACCACGGACTTTTGAATAAATAAATAAATAACTTATGATTTGGAAAATTAGGAAAAGAATTTGGATATTATACCCGTTTATTCACGGGTTTTGAAACTAGAAATATTAACGTTGATAATGTGATCATTATTTATTAAGTAATTAAAATCTAATATTACACTATATTTGTGTGTATAAACGAGTTTAAAATAAAATTAAATGAAAACATTTTCCATTTAACTCTTTTGAAAACTACAGGTTTAAAATAAAATTATTAAACAAAAACGCTGCCTATTGAAATCTTTTAAAAAATATGAGTTTATAAGAAAACCTTTGGTACACAAAAGAAATTGTCTAAATGTGCTTATTATTTATGAACATGGCAAGCCTACAAATACTACGACAAATAGTATACAAAGAGGTTCTATAGAAAATATAATGTCATACAATCAAATTTCAAGACTATTATATTGGAACTCTCACACTTTCAAATAATTTATTATTACTCTATATCTTACGGTAAGTATTTTTAATAAGAATACATGCCTATATATTTTACAAAAAGATATTGCAATTACGCATACATATCTAATGACTCTGTATTAGCAGCGGAAAATATTAAACCATCTTACAATTTCCGTGTATACACGAGTTTTAAACCTAGTTTATAATAATAAAAAAAATAAGTTACATTCACATGAAATTTCAGTTTCTAAGCATTTAATATTTTAATACCCTTTTAGTAGTAAATATTAAATTCATAAAACTAATTTTTACTCTGTATATTTTTCAAATAGGTAAAATAGTTGCTGCCTATTAATTGAGAATACTGTGTTATTGGCTACACACAAACTTACATTACAGAAACCACTTTGTTATTGCGAAATTATTAAATTTTTAACATCAAAGTGCGAACACAAACATAACAGAAGAAACTACATGACTCCATTAAAGCAAAAATTGAAATACACCAAAACATTATAAAACTGTAATTTGAGTTCAGTCAAAAAAAGCTTTTCAATTGATTATGAAATTTCTGTCTATGCCTATGATGGCAAAATTTGTTTCTCACAATTGCATATAATGATATCTCCTTTGTTCATAATATACAACGAAAAGAAAAAGCGAGCGATTCAAGCTCAAATTCTTAAGTCAATATAAATGGCTACAACCTACAAGCCCAGCCCCATCAAACACCCAAAAAGAAATGAAAATAGATAACAACAATATCATTTAACCAAAAATTCCGCTAAATGCTACAGACACTCACTCCTTCATTAGTGTTAACAGTCGATGCATCATCTTCACAAGCCGCGAGGGAAGTTACTGATTTGTCCTTCTTCCAACATATCTTTGTTATTCAGCTTGTAGCTTATACGTATTCGCATGACAAGTGATTTCTGGGGAAAACATATAAAAATCTCTTAAAATAGAACACCATAGTGATTTTCAGAAACTGATAACAGTCTAGATGATTTTCTATGTTCCATATAAAAAATGAGTGAGTTATTCCCTAAAATTCCAAAAAAGTTATTCGGTATAACTATTTAGCATGCTGGTAGAGGTGACAAATTGACAATTTTGACCCATTTACTTGATATTTGGGTGCATTTGGGCCATACTCTACGCAACGATCAGAGTGGTCGAACGTCACATAAAGGATATGCAGATAGTTAGAATCTCCTAAATCAATATATTCAAAAAGAGTAAATTACTATTACAATAATAGAGGTTTAGTAATCACAATCAAGCATATCAATTAGTAACATAATTCAAGAATGAACAATAAGGTTGACAGGTCATTCTGACCCGTTCCATTTCAACTCATATCAAGACTACCGGGTTTTGGCATGCTACCCCCAAAGCCCCAAAAGAGAAGTGTGCGTGGGTGGGTGG
Organism: Gnaphalium uliginosum; assembly: GCA_963930675.1. Taxonomy (NCBI): domain Eukaryota; kingdom Viridiplantae; phylum Streptophyta; class Magnoliopsida; order Asterales; family Asteraceae; genus Gnaphalium; species Gnaphalium uliginosum. The sequence goes on along the minus strand of OZ005684.1, from coordinate 21,496,790 downwards.
GGGGACACATCACCAAGTCTTCAGATCTTGGACTATAAAAGACTAGGGTCTAATTTGTTCAGCTAATTATTGTTTTAAGTTTGTGGACCAAAGAAATGAAGATGGGGACCTAGAAAGGCCTGAAAGCTAGGGATGTTCACAAAGGAAAATAGTTAATATGTGTAACAGAGAAAAAGAAACAGAATTTGATATTGAATGAAATCGGACAATGCAATGCGGTGTTTTAATGAAAAATGGCGGAAGAGCAAGTGAAAGTAAATACCTTGCCATGTTGATTGTTGGTAACTAGTAATTTCTGGGTAACTGAACCGTTGCCACTTCCAGGAAGAGTATTACTGCTAGCAGGTTCTAGGTTCAACTGAAGGAACTGTGATATGTAAATACAAAATATCAGAAAACGCAAGTAAAGATTTTATACATATAAAGTTATAAATGTGTCGCTTGGGATATGTTTCATCATGAATGGGTCAAATGGGTAAAGTTAATGAAATCATTTTATTGGTAACGGTTCAATTGGGTCAAACGAGTCAAAACTCAACCAAGTGTAATTTTAATGCATAAAACCTCTTGAATCGCTTCACAAAGAAAACTTTGTTCAAAAAACTAAAACTTTTGTGATCATATTTTGGCACACTAATTATTTAACAAATTTAATATTTGGGAGAAAAAGTTGTCGGCCAACCAAGCCTCACCAGTTTTGACTCGTTCAAGATACTGCCTATTTTGACCCGTTACACGACCGGCCCACCTGCTCATTTGTCACATCTACTTGTAACAATCATGTTATAAGACAAATAAAACATTTCCTATTTCACGAAGTTAAAATCCAGAATTGCTTCTTTACCCGTTAGTAATCACTACAAATATTCATAGCATTGATTTCATTTACGAGATTCCTTAATTTTATTATTATAAATATTTAAGAACGTATCAACCTATATATTTGACCAATAGTTGATCACTTCAAATTAAAATACATGTCAAACCAAATTATATGCCCAGACTCCAGAGGACTACTCTTAACGATTGTAGTGATCCGACTTCCTACTACTAAAGCGCAAAGTTTTATTTGAACAAAGTGGAAGCACAAACAACCCCATAGAATGCCCAACATGAGCATACAGAAGGCAAAATGAGGACCACATGTAGTTTCTCTGGAAAGCTTATCTAACAACTAACAGAAGACTTGGTTAAACTAATATGTAGATACAAGTATTTTTCAGTTACCTTCGGTACTGCTGCCTGGAAGATGAAATCCGTATAGACCTCAGAAGACTTGTTTGAAAAAATTGCCTCAATGTGGGTCGTCTGCGGACTTCCGGGTTGCTTAGAAAAGTTGTAGGTTAGGCTCAACGCACTGCTCTCAAATGCGACTACTGGCGGATATGCAGGACCATTGTCTTCTGTTCACAGAAATAATGGTCAAAAAAGATTGATAAAGAAGTAAGTTACACCTACCCAAACTGTGTCAAAATTAGGGCTGCAAATGAATTGAGCTTCGAGTTATTTGATGTCAAATTCGACTCGAACCTGACTCAAATTTTTATCAAGCTTTTCAAGTTTTATATGTCACATGTAAATACAGTTGCAGTGACTCGATCTTTCATCGAGTTATTTGAGCTCTAACTCGTTAAATTGAACTATATGGAACTCTGGCAATGAGCTCAAATTGGGCTTGCATAATTGAGCATGTTTTATATTTATTATTATTTTTAAGCTCATGAGTCGGGCTCGAATCTTCCTCTAGCCAAGCTCGAGCTTGCATCATGAAGGCTCGTCGAGCTAGTGAATAGACTTGAGCTTGGCTCATCTCGTTGGCAGCCCTAAGTCGAACATTATCTAATACTTACTAGGCACTGGAGGAGTAGGACCAAATCCGTCTAATAGATCCATAATGGGGGAACCTCCTGATGCAGGTAAGGTTTGTACCGATGGCACAATTGGGGATGACAGACTATCTAATGCGCTAACTGAAGTTTTATTATCTTGACTAATGGATAATATATCAGCTGTAGATGAACCGTTTTGAGCCGGAGGTGACCCGGTTGATAACAGATCCAGCAGAACATCTGTGCCACTTTTCTGTGGCTGCGTTGTACCTGAAATGATTAAAGTAAAGATGGTACATGAGAGACCTAGGTAAGAAAAGATCATGAGATATTTTAAATAAAGGTACCAAGTTTGGTCAGCTGTCAATGATATTATTGCTGTATAGCATTCTGATAAATGGTACAAAACATGGACCAGGTCAGCAAATCTGATCACTAAAACCATTGTCTACTTGTAAGACGGGTCCAGTTCACACTGCAAAGCCATTAACTTGAAACGGATCCACTAAAACTAAAGGTGTCCATTTAAATCCATTTATATGAAAACGGGTCAATTATGGGTTCATTTGTTTGATAGTAAAAAAGCCGGGTTAAAAGAGTAAAAAGCCTTCTAACATGTATTCAAATGCCTACAAAGTACTAAATTATTATATTTAGAGAAAATTACACTATTATATCAAAATTGTATATCATATTTATAACAGTGATTGTTTACAAAATCTGAGAAATTAGACAGGCATTGGCAGGTTGGCCCAACCTGACCTGACCCATTAAGAGTTGAAATGAACATGCCTGTTTTCCATCTCTAACCAAAATCACTGAATAAGATAAATATTATACAGCTACACTTCTTAAAGCAATAAGGAATAAAAAATCAAAGGTGTGATCTCTAGCTAGTAGCTACCTAGCATAATTATAATATCTATTCATATCACAAGAAAAGGGGCATCTTCCATGAAATATGTCTATAACTTCTCAGGTAGAAATTTGAACCCATTTACTTATGAAAGGACCGATTTGGGTTATGTTTTTATCTCAAAAGGGTCATTAACTTACAATATTTTCAGCAGAAAATCATTTCATCAAGCCAAAAGTAGTTTCACAAGTAATGAATTTCACCTGACTGGGATGAAGATGACAAGATATCGCCACCAAGAAGGTCCTGAAGAAAATTGCTGCCTGAAGAGTTGGGTGGTGCAGGTTCATCTGCACCTAAATCAAGCAAGTCTAATAGAGGGGCATCAACCATTTTGGGAACTCCATTTGGAAGCTGTAGTGCATTGTCCTGTGAGGTGGAAACATCTGCTGGCAGAGAGCCAGCCTTCCTTCCACTGTAAGTGGCTTCATCAAGAACTGGCATCCTTTCAACCAGCGCAGACCTTCAATTCCATTTGTAATGTAAGTAGATAACCAAAAAATCACAAAAAAATTCATTCAAAAGGATGAATTGCATAAAAAGGTAACCAACTTTGGTCAAATTTCTATTGTGTACCCATTGTTGTAATTCAAAACACAATCAATGTTTTAAAATGCTTGATTGCCGGTAACCTTCTTAGTTAACCAGTTTGCAGATGCCACCTCAGGAAAAGTCCTTGATCAAAGTTACTGACATGTCAGTGACACATCAGATAAAATCAGAAGTGGCCAACGTAACTGTATGGACTCTTAAATAGAGATTTAGGTTTTGAGAGTTTTTTTTATCATGAGTTAAAAAGTTCAATGGTTTTCTCAGCAACAAAAAGTTGGTCACCTTTTTATGTAGTTAGCCCTTTTCAAAAACGCAAATGTATATCAACCAGATGCAAAAGTACTTATTAGAAAAAGATAATTCCATACCTCAAATTTTGATGCTTTTCAATGATGGAATCAAACTCAATTGATCTCTGCTGCAGTTCAAGCAAAAGGCTTCCTTTAGATTGACTGACAATGTTTTTTATTCTCCTACAAGTAAGAACTATGAAATCAGCATTTTTATAGGTACCTAAAGGTTACATTAACAAAAGATTACAGCCCAATAAGCATTAGGAAGTAACAGAACTTGATCATGGAAGATTAACAACAACACATTCTACAAATATCAAACAGTTGCCAATACAGTTTTCAAAAACCTTCAATTTTGAGCCCTGACCCTAATGTCAGTTTGTATTAAAGCTGAGAAAATGAAACATACTGTTTAATGAATAATGAAAGAACTTACTGAGAACAGGAAGGGAAACGTGAAGACAGCTTCAGCAAAGCAATCAAACACATTGCCCTGGTAGTAAGATCGGATGTATGGCGCTTGATAGCAACCTCTATAACATCCACTGCATCGTTCTCCGTTACCTGTGTAACAAATCATGTTAAACACATATTTGGAGAGAGCGTGATGCTAAAAATAAATATAGTATGTGATAACAATAGCGTATAATAGGCCAAGTACAATAACTACAGAAATAGTTATAGTGCAAGCCTGCAGCATTCGCATCATCCTCCCAATACCCAAACCCTAGAAAGATGAAGGATATGTAGTGTCCTATAGTAGTAACATGGAACATGTATCGAGTATAAATTTATGGACATTGATATTAGAGGTGACCATTTCCGCGTATTAATATTATTTTTTTTAGGCAAACGGGAAACATCCGGATAATTAATATATTTTGGCCTATCAATATACAAATGCTTCAACTTGAGTTACGTTGATCTCCAATAGCTCAACTGGATTACAGAAAATAAGTTAACTAAAAGATTAGTCAAAGGGGTCAAGCGGGTTAAGAGTCATCTGAAATGTATTCAAGTGCATATAACCTTCTAAATTACTTGATTGTAGAGAGTTTAGATTATTGATCATATTTTGCATATTAGTTATACTCACTTAAAAATAAAAAGATGTTTGTGGAGTAGCCCAACACATTTTGACAGGTAATTTAGAGTACCCATGTTGACCTGTTAACTGCCAGACCTTCCCGTTTTACCACCAGTTATTAATTTGTATGTCAGAAAAAAACAACTTTCGAGCCAAATAGAACAACCCAAAAATAAAATTGGAGAGTTAACTCAATTACAAAGAAGCAAACTCACAGTTATAGGTTCCTCTAGATCAAGCATTCCAATATTGTTTATCAACAAGTCACCGTATTCTCCTATGCACCACACTGCTACCCTAACAACTGCTTCCTGTTTAAAAGCAGGCAAACAATATACATCAATACCATGTGCATATGGGGACAGAGAGTTCCTATACAAAGATTAGATTAGACCAAATAATAAAGATCATTAAAGGGAATTACGGTACCTGGTCACCTGATGTTTGGATTGCTCTGTAGAGTGACCTGACTGTATATCCATGGAGGTTAGATGCATTGGTTATCACAACAATTAGAGCATGCCATACTTCATCCTTAACATAATTTCCAGCCTATTAAGGATTATCGCAAGAGTTAGTATTTCATTAAACAAATGAAAAATTAGTTCCCTCCATCTAATAGACATCATGGTAACAAAGAAAAGACAGGATAAGAATAAAAAAACAGTGAACCTTTTAATTGGAAAAGAAAATCAGTTGCCTTAACTTAACTTATTAGTGATCATTTGACATATCAAGGTTTCAGTATAACGCAGGGACAAATATAAATATATTATAACGAAAACCAACTACATAAATGCAATACCTCGCAAAGAACTTTGAGCATCTGATCAATGTACCAAATTTTTTCTGGGGAAAACCTAGAAGAAGAGATATATATATTAGTATGCATACGATAACTTTGAATCATATAAAGTGATCTATTGATGATAATGGTTAATCACAAGTCTCAGAAACTACATGTCAACATATGAAATGATTACTCAAGCCAAGTCAAAACTAATTTATTGAGCTGATTTCTCAATGAACTTTCCATTTGATGAGTGCAAAATAGGGGTGTTCATCGGTTCGGATTTCGGTTTCCTCGGTTTATCCGGTTCGGGTTGTTCGGTTGTGAAATTTTTTAGAGCAAAACCAAAAACCGAACCGAAAACCGAATTCACATTTGGAAACCGAACCGAAAATCGAATTTGAATTCGGTTCGATTTGGGTTAAAACCGAAAATAATCAAAAGTTAACCAAATTACCTTAAAAAATCGGTTTCGGCTTGTAATTGTTCGTGTGTTAGGGTTTCACTAGTGTGGAAAGTGAAAGACGTGAAGTTAATTTAGGGTTGAAATGTGAATTTTTTTTTAGAAAAGTTAAATATCACATATATACTACATATATTAATAATTTAATATATATATTATTACTTTGAATTTGGTTTTGAATTCGGTTTTCGGTTTAACCGAATGTAAAAATTCAAAACAGAAAACCAAATCCAAAAATGTAAACCAAACCGAAAACCGAATTTGAATTCGGTTCGGGTTTTTTCGGTTTTAATTCGATTCGATTTTCGGAGTAAACAGTTTCAAACCAAATATCGGAACACCCCTAGTGTAAAATGAAGGTGAAAGGAATTTTATTATTCCATTCACAGATCCTTCTATAGAAGTGAGGGATGTAATTACCCAGGGCCACGGGCAAGGCCAAATCAATGATTCCATGAAATCCAATGTGTTCTGGTCTAACATCTTTACAATAAACTATGGATAAAGGCATAAAAATCTTGTAGTTATCCACCCCCGACAATCACCAGTTATTATAAATGAAACTCTTCACTTACTTTTCCACAATGGAGCAAATTTTGGCAGTAAGATCTCCCTTGAAGTCCTGGTCACTTACTTCCAGATAATCAATTAACTCCTTGGTCAAAGGTTGTACATTGCTCTCATTAACCAGAAGATACACAATTTCAAGGGCTCTTTTACGAATTGAAGCATCTGAATCCTATATAAAAAAGACAACAGTTTCTGAGATTCTGATGTAATGTATATACAAACTATTGTAACGCACTTATTATTTGTAAATGATAAGATTACCTTCACACATTCTAAAATTGTTGCACGATGTCTCTGCACGGCTTGACCATCTACTGATATTGCTTTCATCAGCATGTTTAATGCAACATATCTGCCATTTAAGGGCCAATTTTACAATATTAACCAAAAACTTAACAATATGAAATTCCCTATACACATATACTACATCATGAAGATAATAAAAACCACAATCCAAAACATCTAACGCCGGAGGTACATTGCTCTTATTCCGGTTTCTCTTCTGTTTATTTTGTATTTTCTGTTTTAAGTTAAGTTATGATTTGGTTCAATTTCGATATTCGACCCACTGAATACCCCTACCTTCAATAGCACGAATATACAAAGTATGATGTGGGCCTTTTTGCTAAGGTAACACAAAGGAATAGATAGCACATCGGAGATCAAATATCTAAGAAAATAAACTCTCTGCTCCCAAATGCAAATAACGCACGCATCATATAGGAGGATATTCGGAGACACTTCACCTGATATTGTTGTCACGGTTTGACAAGAACCGACCCAAAATATTAATTGCAAGAACACGCAAGCCACCACTATCTTCAATGCTCATAATTGTTTCAACACATTCATAAAGAATAGCATTTCCTGCATTCTTGTTTGACTCGGTTTTTGTTGCCACCTAGACAGAAAATTCATGCAAGAGAAGCAGTGTAAGCAGACATCTCAGGACTGTATACAACATAAAACCCTATAGGCTAACGAATTATTCAAACGAAACTTGATGCTGTGATACTACTAGCTGACAACTCTATAATGATGTGACATAGAAGCACAAGTTCCTCTAGCGAAGCAAAAAGTTAGCAACAACCAAGCCATACTTCAAGATAAATGACTATACACAAGAAGTGTGCATACGTCGGGGCACACCGACAAACCAAACCAGGACCTGAGTGTACCAAAGCGGTATTGACTATATTCAGTTCAGTTCTTGGTTTGAGATATTCTAAAAAACAAATATTAATGGTTAGTACTTCAGTGTGCTCCAGAAATAGAACCAAACCAATTTTTTGGGAAACTTCTTTCAAGCTTGAAACATCGTTTTGTATTTATATTTCAAAAATGTAAATACATATGTTTGTATTCAGTTTAGGGTCCTGTTTGGGACTGAACAAGTTATAGACTGGAACAGATCCGGTACCAAACAGGTTTACATCGGTTCAGTTCTTGGTTCCATTATCCTTACTTTTCAAGTTCCTGGTCCTCTTTGGTGCACTAACACCTATATATTAGACATCATGGCAACTTGTCATGATATCACATAAAAGATGGAAGCTGACCTGAGCAAGGACATCATTCATGAAATCACTAGCATCAGCATCTCCATGGCCCAAAATACGTAAAATACGTAGCAATCTTATTTGAAGAAAAGGATCTGCAATCCCAGCAATGTCATATTCAGGAGCATATGGGCTGTTCACTGCATCCTTTAGAACTTTTACCAAACCCTCCGTGCATTTCTAGATCAAAAGAGAAAATAAAGAAAAAATAAGTCTCACCTAAGAGAACTGAACATAGCAGGGAGCTTTAAAAAGTTATTTAAATCGTAAATATGTTCCAAGAGCATTCAGGATCTCAGCACACTTCTCTTAGTATACGATAATGGCTACATTAGAGGTTTCTTCATTCAATATGTAATAAGGAGTAAGGACAGCTATCTGATAAAGACATTTATATTACAAATTGGCCCTCAATTTTTTCCGGTCTTCCCATATCTCTACAATACTTTGAATATGTACCATCAATATTACTTGTGTTTCCAGATGAACTAACTATTAATGAGCATACGAGTCTTCTTCTTACTAATTCTGAAGTCGTTCTGGTTCCAAGGATAACCTTCTCATATACTATATCATATTAAATATTAACTAATCTCCCTTCTCTAATATAGCTTAACCTTATTTAAATGAAGCCATTTAAAAGGTTATTTGCATTAGGGTACAATTCAAATGGCTTTCGACCCATTTAAGCCGTTTCCTTTTGAATTAAAACTTTTAAATTAACCCATTAGTATAAAGCATCGCCCAAATCAACCCATTTGACCCATAAATGAGTCAAATATGTCACCTCTAACATATATTTTTAAGTGTGCTAACTACTAACTGTTGTATTCAAATATATAAGATGCATATAAACCTCTTTTCATCAACATACTCTGGTATATAAATCAAAGAAACAAGGTCAATATACCTTCCTGAAATATTCAAGGGCCTCTTCACTGATTATACACAGATCCGCACAAAGCTGGATCGCAGTTAAAAGAACTCCATGATGCTTTTCTTTGAGTAAGGACGCTACGGGATTTACAAAATTCTCGGCAAGGTCGGGGACTTTCTTTATAATCCTTATAGAGCATAATGCTGCCTGTACATTGTAAATACATTGGTAAGTATGACACTCAACAGAGTAAAAATATACATCAGATAAAATATTGTGAACTGTACATGATTAGAAGTGTAGATCAAATATATCAGTCAAAGTCCTCACAGGCTACATTACAACATTTTGATTGCTTCTCTTCCAAATATACCTCAAATCTAGATCAGTAAAAAAAGCTAGAACAAGGTATATAGACTGGAATTTGGAAAGAAAAAAAGGAAGTAAGGTAACCAAAAAAGAAATCCAAGTTAACCACAGTCACAAGCACTTCCAGACGAAGGGTACTCCTTATCAAAAATGAACAAATGCAGCAAATAAAATGCTAGTAACACCAAACCTAAATAGCTTCTCAACTGATCAAACCTAAATAACCCCTTGTCTGATCTGATTAAGTAACAAAAAATCACATACTTAATGCGGTCTTGAGATGTGATCAGGCCCCTTATAAATTGCATTCTAACCCCTAAAGTCGGTTTTAAGTCAAGTATTTTGACTACAAAGCATCAAAATAGACTTATCAGTTGCATCCTTTTCTTTAGTTACATATTCGAATATAGGTTCACTTGTCCAGTCTTTTTTTTATGGGTAGAGGGTTGTTACCCGGTAAACTTTATCATAAACACAATCAAATAATAATTTGACTATTTGAGTTTAGTTAATCAAGTCCAGATACTTGCTCTTTCCCAAAAACATATTCTTCCCGTTTGGTACGTTTTCAATCCAAATTTACTTGTTCGCCAACTAGTAACCTTCACTTAATATTCCACAATATCTATATGGTCTGCAAGACTTTTTGTGTTCTTAGGTCTTACTAAGGGGCATTGTTTAAATCTGTCTGATAATAGACCTTTTGTTATACTAGGTGACAAGTGAAATGTTGCATTCCTCTGGAAGAAGGAAATATACTATAAAATGTGATGTGACTAAGAAAGTAACCATAAAATATAGTAGTATTATTGCAAACAAGATAAGATAGAGCAAACGTTTTCAATATGGAATCAAATTCAGGCTCATTATTTGCCCTTGGTTGTGCAGACAGAAACATGCTATCACTAACTTACTTTCTTCCGCACATTTGGATCTCGAAACTGCAGTAGCCTTTCAACTTCAGGTGCAAGATCACGAGCCATTTCAGCAGAAGAGATATTTCCCAAAGCACAAAGAGCCAGTCCCACAATATACTGGTTAGTATGATTAAGATCTCTGCAAAATAAGAACGGATTGTTCATCACTGGAAATCCCTTTTATGAAAAACAAAATGCCAAGCCTAGAAGATGAACATTCATGTTGCCAAAACATAACATATAAGAAGTAGAATGGGCAAAAGGCTCGGATTGGGTGGGCTGGACAACATGTCAAAACAGGTTCGGGCCATATTGTTTGTTACACCTGTCGGAATCGATCAGGTTGGGTAGACCCATAAACATTTTTTTATAAATATTTAATGTGTCATAAATGATTACAAAAACTATGTTACTACTATAAAAATCTGTTGTTGAAATATAAAACAGTTTCGAAGGCTATAACTAATAAGCACTAAATATACACTTTAGGCAACTTTAACCTGTTCGACCCATTTGACCGGTTTCCCTTTTAGCTAAAAAAAATTATTTGAACCATAAGAAGAAACCATAATCCAAATCGACCCATTCATAATTAAATGGGTCGTAATTGCCACCTCTAACAAGAAGAAACAAGAAAGGTAGGTGTGTACTGCTTTAATGAATTGGTAACTAGCATCAAAACTTCTTGTCTTTCATCGAGAAGCAGCATAAGTCCAAGATATCCTATTCTCTTCTCTGGAAAGCCAGGAGCTGCAATTAACTTGAGGCATTCCATTTGACCAAAATGTGTTGGATACCCTAGCATGTGGATGAACATGAGTTTTGCCAAATTACGATGTCTATAATCGTTGTCATTATCACTAACTGCTGCACGAATTGAAGCACACTCCTTTCTAACAACAGCACGCTCCTCTGCTGCAGTTTTACAGGCACGTATTGCCCGAATCATGTCCCTGCAAAGGAACAGTAATGCTTATGTCACAAGCTAACCATTGGCTCATAGTTGAGACCATTACTTGAAAAACTTATTATCAAAACGTGTGAACCAAGTGAAGTTTTAATTATTAGCTGGAATAACTCTCATCCAGTTGACACAATAGTGAAAGAAGAAACAAGCATATACCATGTGGTAAAAATAACTCAAAAGCACAAGTGAATGCTAACAGAGCAGGAGAACAGAAAATGGACTTTCATGTGCAAACATCTAAACATAAGAAAAACATGGTGATGAAACTTCAAATAGTCAGCTATTCTCTAAAATGCAAAAGAATCAAGGGTGATTAGTGAACAAAGATTAACACAATGAATTATACCTATATATACAATAGGGATTTAGTGAACAGTAATTTTTTGTCCTTTCCTATTTTTACTTTTATTTTTTTATGGAATTTTTTTCCAGTTTTTTTCTTTTTCAAAAAAATTCCTACAATCTATCCAATACATATGTACAAACTGATTTGATATGGAGTATTTACTCGAGAATTATTTGGAAGAGATGTCAAAGGGGCTTCTTACTCCCCAAACAAATCCTCCTACATCTCTATATAAACGCTGGTTTATCAAGAATAAAACTATCAAAATTATCTCAACGTAGGAACCCAAATATTATTTAATACATTAAGAATTTTGTAAGTTAAATCATGTTAACAGAAAGGTAACGTGAAATCAACGTAAGGACAGAATAGATTGAACACAATCTAAAGTAGATAAATGATACATAGATGATATTGTGTATATTAAAATATTAAGATACTCTATTACGAGATATTTGGTGTAGACTCTTTTCAACTATGTCATAGGGATTGTATAAATATTTAATGTACAATTATTTATCATTTAATTTATGTTCATTGTTGTAACGATCCAATTTTCGATTTTCGCCTAATAATTAAGAAAATTCTCAAAATTTAAAATAATTATCGATAGAAAATTAATCTATAGAACTATGTACAATCCTTTGAGATTTAGTATTTTGCATGTATACCACATTGGGTTGTGACTAATTGCCTAAGAGACACCATCAACCTATAGAATTAGGGTTGGCAAGCTAATTACTTAGAGCCTACGATTAACTCATATAAAAGGATGCCTCATTTGCTTCACTAATTCATTTTAGTCTCCCCATCATAAAAAGCAAGGATTGAGAGACATCTAAAGATTTGAGTCTTCAAAATCACACTTAACAAGCACATGTCAATAACAAGAGTGTAGTATAAGGACCTCAACTTGCCAATCCATTTTAACTAAGAATCCTAATATTTCAAGTTTTCTACGAAGGATGTTTTGATGATTTAGTATTAAGCTATCATCAAAGTGAGTATTCTTTCTCTCGTGTTGTTTATGAAAACTGAGATATATGTTATGTACGTGCTTGATGTGTTATGTGTGTTTCACGAGTATTGCATATACGCATTCATGTTCATGTTCACGTTTAAAGCATGCGATTCATGTATATATATATTATGTGTGGTTAATATGTAACGGGCGTAGGCTTCGATTCGTCGATCCACAGTATGGCACGGGTTAGCGTAAGGCTACCTGTGGTTCAGTTCAAGGGATCCATATCTTTAAGATTGGATCCGGATAAAAGGTTATGGCTCGGTTACATATTAACGATGAGATCTCAATATGTATTTTGATATTGTCATGGCATCATAGAGTGTGGTATTTTAATACAAAACGCACGAGCTCACTAAGCCATTAGGCTTACGCATTTATTGCATATATCTCATGTTTATTCAGATAAGATTGTTCAAGAGAAATGATAAAGTTTAAGACGAGGCAAGATTATATTGACGAGTTAGATCGAGATGATGAGAATTGTATTGTATATAGTTTGCGCTGTAACTAACGCTTATTTAATGAGGTAAAAATGACGGATGTTTCAATTGTATAATTTTGCATTATATAATTACACTAGTTTTTTTTATCAATATAACTCAAAAGTATTAACGATCGAATCAATTCCACGCTTACGAATTTCTGATTACATTAATTATAGATCAATTAACTTATAATTGTTAATGAACGAAACCAATTTCGCTTATGTGATAAGATTTTTCATTTTGGTAGATAAAGATCAATTAGAAATTTAGTTTTATTTAAGATGTAGGTTTTATAATCCTGCCATGAAGCGTGGGGAAAAAAATCCCCTGGTTAATTACAATAATGTGTCTTCGTTTTCACATTTTCTCTATGGCTTATCCTGTAGTAGCACCACTGTACCACAAACAGATGCTTACAAATTTCCACCAATGAATCATTTATGTTGAGAAAAGTCAGGAGTCCATTAGTTCCATTTCTGACGGACATCTTGACTAAGTTTTCAGATGAGCCCACTCAAAATTCAGTATTGAAAGGCCTAAACAGTAACTGTAAAACCATGCTAGTTATGACAAAAATGAATAGGCAACATTCTTCAGAATCCAAAGATCACCAATACAACAACAAGAAAACCCAATCCAGTCGGGGGCGGGGTATGGGTGAGGTAAGAAATAGTCATTCATACTTCTATCCAAGGGTAGAGAGACTGTGTCCAAAAAAATCTCCGACAAGAGTGTATGCATGTATATAGGAATATCAAAATGAGAGCCACCAATCCATATAATTTTAATAATATAAGGTATCTCATTCATGACCCTTTAATAACCTTTACGGTTTTACCTATGCTTGCAAGCCTACTATAATTGTTTCTGGGGTATGGTGTGGACAAAATTAATCACAACATTGTCCCTTGTACCTCCAAACATCTGGCTTTATTATCTTATCACCAGGGATTTCCCAGCCTAGCTAACTTTGTTGACCTGTTAGGCAAACAAAAAGCTCCATGGATACCTGGTAAGCATCTTTTGTACCAACTTGATTATGCTACGATGCAAAGCCTTAGTATATTTAACCTCCTTAATTTGAAAACACAACTAAGAAGCTCATGTATCATTCCTGACTCAACACAAATATACATCTCTCTCATATGTTTGAGACAGCCTCGGCTGAATTTCCTCTCGTGACATCTACGCTAACAGTTGCATTTGATATACAGCATGGTGGTTTATATCTCGCCAATAATCCAATCCACCATGCATACCTACCCTATTTATATGAATTATGTTCAACATCTCATCAGCGTATTTCTATTAGTCCATCATCACTACTTGATGCTTGTCTTCTGCACATTCACAAAATCTGTCCCCCAAAACGTGTATAAATCGTGAGCCTGATATAACCCCTAGGTATTGTGCTATCGATATCTTTCAGTAATTCACTAGGTGCTCCTACAGCCTTAGGCATTACAGCTTATATAACAACTCAGTTCAATTCTATAAATATCATTTCATTATAGAATATGATCATCTTCCACACTTGTTTGTCACAGTTCAGTATGTTCTTCAAATATCATCATCTTCATCATTTCAAATTTAGCATCTTAACATTCTCACAGTTCATTACAGTGTATAACACATGTATCATAACAGTTCATTATAATTCAAATATAAGCAGAAAAATGAACAATTTCATATACTCCGATCAGTAAAAAATCACACTAAAATTCAATTAGGTCAATTGCACATACTCGATATCACAAATTCACAATCATACCAAATTAGGTCAAAATCGATCAAACAAATACCTTAAGCGCGTTCCAGACGAAAAAGGATTCATGATTGGGTCCGTTTGTAAACCACGAGATAGCTCGATCAGATCCAGATTAGGGCAAAACGAATATAACTATAATTATATACAGATATAGAAGCTAAAGAACTAATCGAAATCTGTATGAGATGAAATTAAGATCTGATAGTTTATTGATCGATCCGTTGTATCAAAATTGATTCAATTTTGGGAAAGGGGGAAGAATAGTAAGTGTTTGTATGTGATTTGTAAAATCTTGTTAAAATGAAGTACTCAACTGCAATTATTTTTCTTTCATTAATGAAAAACTATTATATTACTAGTAGTAGTATTTTTTTTCAAGTCTTTACATAAATTAATTTATTTATGAGAAAATAATTTACGTAGCAAACTGCAAAAAATCAATAATCGGATACATCAGAACAAAATAATAATATCATTATTACTCGTATATTTACAGAATTAGATTTCAAACCCGTATATATATGCGGGCTATGAATTCATTTTTGAGTCTTAAAATAAATCTTTTTATTATAATTATTCAGTTGCCATAAATACAATCCTATTGTTGAAAATCATTATCCTTGACTTTTCTTTATTGTTATTGCGAAACATACAGTCAAATGATATTGTTTTTTATTAGATTTGAACGGGATTGTTTTATCAGACAACATTAAGCGCATTCAATGTAACTCCTTAAAGTAATATTTTCTTCATATTTTCGGATAAGGAAAGGGATCCACATCCTTTCGAAATCAAAGAGGCGGATTTCATTTTACATACTTCCATACAAAATTGATTATGGAACCATCATCTTGTCTCCTGTGGAGATCTCCAGTTTCTATAGTTCTTGAGATACCGTCGATGATATTGTGACCGTAACACTGTAAGTTCAAAAATGAATGTGTTACCATTCAAATAATCAACATATACTACCTCATGTCTCAAAACATTTTGGAGTTTCTTAAAAAAATGAAAAGAAAATCAATTTTGAATTTCGAAAAGACACAATTGCAACTTTAAAGCAAACCCTAAAAGTAGTGGTTGATAACATGGAGAGCATGCTGATGCAAACAGAACTGACAGTCATGACTGGTGACCACAAATCATACAAGACATCTACACCAATGTGTTGAGAAAAACAATGATCAAACCTAAGTTATAAATCTGAAGTGTCAAAATTTAATTAGTTGTATCTTTGAATCTAAGTGTTTTAAAGTCTATATATTTTGAGTCTGTGCCACAGAAGAATCAACCTCGGTACACAGACTGAAGCCTTGCCACAGACTGAAGACTTCACAGATTGAAGACTGAAGACTTCACAGACTGAAGTCTGAAGATCTCACAAATTGAAGATCACAGAATGAAGATTAAAAATTAATGAAAGAGTTCTTCATTTCCAAAGAAAATACAACTGAAGTGATGTTTGACAAAAGTCAAACATTGATAAAAGTTGAAGAATGTCAACTGTTATAGAAAAAGAACCTTCACTTTTTTACTTTATCAAATTCCAAGGAGAAAAGTAAAAAGGGTGTGCTTGTTTGTTTCCTGGAAGATCTTGTTATCTTCTGGATAATAGTTTTAGTTGATTAATAGATCCAGTACCATGCACTCGTACTAATTCTATAAATACCCAACTAAAACTTCAAACAAACTATCCAATCTAAGAAACAATACTTCAATTATAATAGTCTTAGTGATATTAGTTTATATTAATCAGTTGAATAAATCTTGGATCATATTCAATTTACTTAGTGTGTTTGATTATTTGTAATCTCTATGATACATACTTTGGATTATGAATAAAACATATTCATTATATTCATAACTTGTGTTAATATATTCTTGTTTCCGCCAAAAATATTAAGAGTTTGATTAACTTAGATATTGTGATATTATATTAAATTATTACATTTAATCTGTATCTAAGTTTTGAGACCTAACTGACCTAACACAATGCAACATAACATGGCTATTCAGTTCTCCTATTAAGAATTTGTACTTGTCCTTACAAGCGTTGTTTCTATCTACTATTATCACTCATAGTCACTGGAACCGTCGACTATTGGAAGACGGAAAAAATGTAAAATACATACTACACGGGAAAGAGATCTTGTAGAAAATTCTAGAAGAACAATTCCTTAAGATCTCAAAAATCAACTTTGAATGCTTGATTGAGTAAATGGATAATGGTTTTACATACATTTAAGTAACATTGATAGGGTTAGGTTCAAATCAGAACCACAAAAATTACAGAATTGTGAGAACTTTTAAATTACATTGTTTTTATACATGTAAACGCAATCAAATTACATAGAAATGTTATTTAGTGTTCGTATTATTGACAAACAAAAGTTAAAAACAATAAAATACATGTTAAACTATAAAATATATGAAGTGTTCACATATGCACATATCAAATGTGCACATGTGAACGAAAAATATAAATTTGATTTTAAATGTAATTTTAATATTTTCTAAAACCAATTTGCTTTTAACTTTAATCTACATTAATGTTCACATGTGATTGAATCATTTTACATATTTAATCTATAATTACTAATAATATTATTTAGCAACTAGAATGCTTAGATTACTTCAATTTTTTTTGGATGCTTATGTTTGTAGTTTAAGTTGGTATTTATAGATTTGGTACGTATGTAAGGTACTAGATCTATTATCCAACTTAAACTTTTATCTAGAAGATAATTTAATCTTCCAGGAAGCAAACATGCACGCCCTTTTTGCTTTACTTCTTGGAATCAGTAAAAGCAAAAATGTAAAGGTTTCTTTTCTGTAAAAGTCGGCCTTCTTCAACTTTTATCAATGTTTAACTTTCACTAAACATCACTTCAGTTGTATTCTGCCTTGGAAATGAAGAACTCTTTCTTTAATCTTTGTTCTTCACTCTGTGTTCTTCAGTCTGGGCTATGAGACTCACCCGAGTCTTGTACAGAGTGTTTACAAATAGTAAACATGTGTTTCCCAAAAGTAACCTTCTAGCGCCCTAAACGCATAAGGTTATAAATAAGTAGATGTCTCAAAAGATCATCCATGCTAGTTGTCCACTCAACTAGTTATGTCCAAAGTTTGTTTATCATGTGTGTTTAGAAAACGTGTACGGCCCGTTGGTGACGTTTTGTAATAATAACTCCCGAAGACATTATTATTATGTTTGGTTTCGTTGTGTACTTATAAGAGTATATGTATTGTGTGTACGAGTAGTGTCGTATGTGTTATAGTTGTGGTTTCGCGAAAACGTTCCTTAGTAAAAATATGTTTTCAATCAGCTGTGATTTACGCGACACAAGGGTTGTGTCGCTGAGAAGTGCTGCGACATAGATGTAGTGTCGCAAAGAGTGAAATTTAGATAATTGTGCAACACAAGAATTGGCGTCGCAGATCGTGATGTTAAATAAGTGTGCGACACAAGGATTATTGTCGCAAGTTAATAATGTACGTTGTAATTATGGCGACACAAGTTAATACTGCTTGTCTAGCGACACTAGGCTTGTGTCGCAGGTTGCGACACAAGTTAGTATTGCTGGTTTAAAAAAAATTTGCGACACGGGGGCTTGTGTCGCAGGAGAATTTCGAAAATCAGAAGTGCGACATAGGGCTTGTGTCGCAATGGTTTTGGGCCATCTGCGACACAGAGGGCCTGATGTGATTTCGGGCTCGGGAACTTGGTCAAACGTGCTCGGTTTGACCCGAAACATTTACACGACTCTTAAATGTGTTTTTAAACCTTAGAAAAATTACCGTTACGTTTTGTGGTTGACCCGAAAACGTCATTTTTAAACT
Source organism: Gnaphalium uliginosum (assembly GCA_963930675.1). NCBI lineage: Eukaryota > Viridiplantae > Streptophyta > Magnoliopsida > Asterales > Asteraceae > Gnaphalium > Gnaphalium uliginosum. The sequence continues at coordinate 21,478,135 of OZ005684.1, read as the reverse complement.
TTTACAAAAACAGTCCCTGTGGTCATTTTTCCAGAAATTTGGGTCGTTTTTGTGGCTCGTTTTGACTAGTCAAATGTCGCGATAAAATCCAAGAAAAATACCAGTTGTTCCCCTATGTCTTGGCTACTTACAATAATTTTTCTAGAATTTTTGGATAAGTCTAAGTATTTTTAATAATTCTATTTGTCCTCTGAGGTCCAATCTTGACCAATCTGGACACAAGTTCAAAGATCTATTTTTCTGGGAAAATTCGTGTATTTTCAAGAAAGACCATAGAAGAACTTTTTGTAGCCAACACATTTAGTGAGGTTTAGGCGAAAACCTCATGTAGTTTGGAGTTGTGTAGCTCGAGTTATGAACTCGAGAATTTGGCACAAAAATCTGTCACCCGAGACAGCCTAGCGACACGTTTTTGTAAAATCGTTTTCGGGTATCAAACGGTGTCGAAAAATTATGAAACTACTTGGATCAGAAAGCTAACACCTTAAACTTAATTTTTGTCTTTTGAATCCTCCATTTTCATTAAGTTTTGAGTACGAAAATCCTCCTTGAAGTCGGGCTAAGATTCTGCCCAGAAAACTGTTAACATTTTGTGTTTGTAAAAACATTTTTCGACTTTATTTTTGGACATGCACTTGTTAAATGGACATTATAACATGAAAATAAACATGTTCCAAGTAAGATGTAAGGGAGATGAAGTTCCTTACAAGGTAGATGATGAAAACACGAAGAAATGGACGTCGAGAGCTCGTTTCTTTGCAAACCGAAAGGGAGGTGCTATGGTGGTTTGTGGTGATGAATTTGGTGGTTCGTGATGGTGATTTGGGGGGGGGGGCGGGTTTCTTGGGGCTGGAATCTACAGAGATCAAGAGGAGAGGGAGAGAAAAGATTGTGTGTTTGAGTGTGAAATGAGAAAGGAAAAGAGAGTATGGGAGGTATGGGGATGGTGAGGGGTTCTTGAGTATGGGGTTGGGTGTGGCTGGCCAGGGGGGGCCCACTAGGGTGTGGGTGTGTTAAATTTTGTTCTCCAAGTTTACGTTACGCGTGGTGCTCGTTTACCCGTTCGTTTCGTCGTCCGTTTAAACGTTAAACGTTTATTAATTATGCTTTTCGTTAACGATTTATTCGCGTAAGTTTTTATTGAAGTTTTATTTAAAATATTTCATTTTAAGTTATTAAAATATAAGTCGAGTTTTGTTCGATTGTCGGGCGCGATTCGCGCGTTTTCGTCGCGTACGGTACGTTTGATACAAAACGTAAAACGTTTGTATATTATTGTACAATAATAATATAATGTAAATAACTATTATTAAATTTTAAAATAGATTTACGTTATTTATGAAAAGTTTTCACCAACGTCCGTATTCATAGTGTCGGAATCTTTCCGATCGTTTAGCGTAATTATAATTAATTACGTGCGTGTATATATAAACATACCAAAATTTCATTGTATTTAGTCCTGTATCAAACTAAATACAAGTAATGATAATCAAGCTTAAGGTAATTAATACGCCTAAGTGTCGGTTGTCACACTAATCGAACCTATCATTTGTATACAATATATATTTTTATATATAATATACAAATATATAACTATAATTACATTATAAAAAAGACTATATACAATCTCCCTTTACTATTATTGGAGGAGGTTAAATGCATATACAATTTTAAAATTAATCATTTTAAGCTAATACACCCCCTTAATTATTTTAGTACAACTAATCTAGACCACTAATTTAGATTTTCAAGTTTGTTTATGCATTATGTCTTTTAATGATATGCAAAAGGACAAAATTAACCCATATTGCTTAGTTGGAATAAACCGTTCCACTTGATTTGAATTTCAAATTGACTAAATACATGCAATTAAATTTGAGCTTATCTTTATTAAATAATTAAATTAAATAAATGTATAGGGGTATATTATACCAGATTATACACATCTTATTAGAGATTTAAAAATCAAAATCGATTGCACACAGTGGATTACAAAGATCAATTCCCTCCACTTGATTTTTTCAAAAATGGATTTTGATTTCAATTTCAAAGTGACTAAATACATGCCATTAATTTTAGGCTTATCTATATTAAAAAATTAAATAAATTTAAATCAATAACAAACAATTACAAACATTTAGCTCTGGTTGTTATTTGTGTTTATTTAAAAATCAACATCGGTTGTTAGCTGTGGGTTACAAAAAACGATTCCCTCCTATTGATTTTTTCAAACCCATGCCGGCATAGATAAAACCTTTGATCCGAAAAACTAAGAAAGGAATGGTAGTGGAAGAAGGGTTTACGCCATTAAATCAGCTTCGTGGTGGAAGAGACGACTAGAGGATCCGTGTTAAAGTTTTGATGTTGTGCAAGCAAAGCTATATGAATAATCCTACCCAGATTGCATCAATGGAGATGATCATACTGGATCAGCAGGTATACATCACTAATTTTTACTTTGTTGATTGTTCATTATCGTAAGTATGGAATCTGGGTTGCTAACAGCTATATGTTTAATAAATTAACGCATCTTTGCAGCTGATGATATTGTATGTTGAAAAACCTAAATATTGAATGCAATTTAATTATTCTACCAGAAATATGATGAAAATGAATTCTTTCTTAGTAGTTATCTATCGAGTTATCAAGAAAGAGATACACATCACATCTGTATATTTCAATAGTATTTCCTCACACTTTGGGTTTTTAATTTCAGTCGTTTTTTTTTTAAATTCAAATATTACAAACCAGGTATTTTGTAATCTATTGTGATCATATAAGGTTTGGTAATCTAGATGCTATTTATTAGCATTAAAGTGTGATAAGGTAACTATTTATTTTAGATGCAATTTAGTTGTAACTTTGTGCATTCTATGGTTATGAAAACCTAGTAAAGAGACATTACTAATAAATATATTCAAAGGGGAAAAAGATCATTGTTTCAGTTAAGAAGTTTCTCATCCCTGATTTTGAGGACACACTCAAGGAAGGAAACTATTTGAATTTTCCCATATTGGCGTTAAGAAATATAAAGGCAATTACAGACGTATTGACCATTCTTGGAAGATCAATCTGTTTAGGTCACTCAAAGTTCGTGGTTTCAATCTGGTTGTTTATGACGATGTGAACAAGTAGCGGTTGTCTAGGATATTTGGTTTTGGTACATTAATCAACCGATGTTGATTTTTAATAATACTTATTAAACTTTTAAGTGTGTAGATTTTGTCTGGATCACTTTTAGTCTTAAATTGTATTTTTTTTTATTTCAACATCAGATATCGTTGGTCTTCTGGTATCAATTCAACCGGTGCGTATTATCAGAGTAAATGGACAAGAGAAAAAAAATCCATTGAGAGTCAGTTACTTTGCAATCCAATTTTCGGTATTGAAAATATGACAATTGGTGGTAATATATGATGTTGTGAAGGTAATAGTAGTAGTCTATTTATGTAGAGTTACTTCACAATTACTTATTGTAAATATTGTATACTACCACATCACTTCATTAATGCCAGACTAAAATAACTTATGAAAAGTAGAAAATTTACCCGTTGTCATAAGGCACGTATCATTGATAATTCAGTAGATAAAACTTCTTAATTACACTAACTAACGTACTTTGCAGCACATCAAGGAACGTTTTCACGGAATGTAAGTTTACAAAATAAACTACCTTCTGCTTCTCGGCGTACTTGAAGGAATACAAAATACACCGTGCCACCTAATGATGTGAATCCTTTCAATCTAACATCTTCAACAACTAAAGTAACGTCTCAAGGTATAATTGTTTCTAGAATATCGTTTAATTGTGGATTCTTTTGTATAAGAATAAGTAATTTTCAATATCTAATTATAGACCGTGCTGGAAACAAAATAATGCAAGCGTGAAGATAACATTATAAAAGGAACGAGGTATGAACCAATAGAGATTTGTGAATCACTAGAAAAAATGGTATGTCTTTTTCTATAGTTTTTTCATGTTTAAAATGAATATGATTATTATTATATATATTCCTATATTTATGTAGGATGATGTTGATTTTGCCCAATTAATGACGTATATTTATCAACAAGATGATCAATTTAATGACATAGATAACACGTATGAAAATCATGATGTGAAAACTTCAAAACAAATTAATATTATATCTTTTTCCTAATTATAAACATATTACTTAAAAAGTCATTTGTAGGAATATGAGGAAGATTGGTTGGTTCTAGCAGAAATAACGAAAGAGGAAACTGAACAAAATAAGACCCCTCCAGAGACTCTTGAATACCGTCTAGTAGACGAAGATGAAGATGCTAACGATAATGAGGGCGATTACTTCCCTGGAGACAAATAGTAAATGTCACATGAATGTGAATATTTAATTCATTTTTACAAATTTTAATTTGAATGATTCATGTTGTTTGAATCTTTGGTCTAATAAACATGATCTATGTTTTTTTGGATTACAACTTCATTTTATTGTCTCATCAATCTCATCGAGATTTTTTAATCAATTATTCAATTATGTTTTAAGTCTTCTAGCTACTATACTACTGAATGTTCTACTATACCTATAATTTACCATTTTCTTTTTGGTTACTTATTGCATTTATCCAACAAAAAAATTAATTTGTGTATACAATATAATTTTAAAGGATTCAATAGTGTAAACAATATCTAAATATTAAAGCATATAGTAAGATTATTTTATTTTTAATTTGTAAACTTCAACGTCCTAAAACATATGTGTCAATATATACTACTATAAATATAAGTATTCTGTGCTAAGTAATCTATTTTTATTCCGTCATATAATTTGTTCATGATGTAGCCCGCAAATTTTGCTAGTTATGATCTAGTATAGAATAATATAACAGTAAATCTTTTAGATATACATAAAAATCAGTTAAAATATAAAATATATTATATATAAATAAAAATATAATTAAATAAATAATATTATATAATAAACGAGCCGAGCCCGAACCAAGCTCGAGCTTGTGAAATATGAAATGAACTTTGTATATTAAGCTCGAGCCGAGCCGAGCTCGAGCCTTTTGAATTCTAGACAAGCCGAATCCGAGCTCGGCTCATTTACACCCCTACGTAAAAGTAACAGACCAGCTATTAATTGGAAATTCATCTCATTATATAATTGGAAATTCATCTCATTATATAATTTTTACTTCTATTGAATACTAAAGGAAACAAAAAAAAACCCTAACCATTCAGAATCATACCTTAAAACCCTCACCAAACTACAGAAAATAATCAAATGCCAAAATGCAGAGCCCACTCATTTCAACTAATTGCAGGCTTTACTCTCCAAGAACTAAAATGTTTCTCAGCTACCATTCCCAGTTTCCAAAAACACACAAACCGTCTCATACCCTTGAATCTGCATCTACTTTAACAGAGCCGACTTACATTACATCCAAGAAAACAAATAATAAAGAACGGATTACGATAGCCCGAGGAGTTTAGGAATATCCTTCCAAGCAAAAAGAACTATTCTTGACCATCATTCTCATCCTTGACAAGTTTGATCATGTCATCAATTCGAAGTATCGTTATAGCTGCTTCAGTTGCAAACTGTGACAGACGGAACAAATCTTTAGGCATCAAGGATTATTAGATGGAAAAATGGCCGAGTTAAGCGAGTTTGGTACTGAGCCAAAACGAGTAGTTATGGTACGGTTCAAAACAGGTTGGGTGGGGCTGACAATACACTTTTTGTTTAAAATTTTGTAGTTTTTAAACAAATTGGTGGGTTAAGCATGACTGAATGATCACAAAACCTATATTATCTCCATGATAACCTTTTTTTAATTATAAAAAAAGTTCTTTGCAATAAATAAACTTCGGTGACATTTGACCTGTTTGTTATGTTCCCTTTTTAGCTAATTATTTTGTTTTTACCTTACCAAGCAAGAGAAAAACATAACCTGAATTGACCCACTCATATAAGTAAATGGGTCGAGAGTGCCACCTCTATAATTTATGTACAACAATTCTCTAATAATATACCTGTAATATCTTCACTTTGCTCATTGCAGGTTCTATTACCCCAGCTTCTAAGTTATTGCGAACCGTACCCTTTACTAGGTCCAGACCCATGCTGCATATAACAATTAAAAAGCAATATCAAAACTGAAATAAATCCAGAATGATATGGAATTATCAACTATAATTGACTAAAAGAGTAAACCTTACCTAGATAGATGTTTCTTATCTGCCTTAGTTTGTGCAGTGTGGTGATATGCACGCAGTTTGGCTACCAAATCAGTTGCATCTTTTGCAGCATTGACCGCAAGAACCTGGACATGAATGGGAATTATAAATGGTGGTCATGACCAAATTTAGATTACAAATTTTGAAATTTGACCACACCAAACCTTGGGAATTATCAATAACGATTCAGCAAATTCCGCAATTGCCAGCTGTTCACGAGATCCCAAAGTTGTAGCAAGGTACTCCAAATACACAGATAACGCAGCCTCAACTGCACCTCCACCTGCTACCACCTGATCAAACGTGTTACCATACATTATTTACATACGCATACATGCATACATCTGTGTATGCACAGAAACACAGTCACAGACACACACACTTGCACAGAGATGTATGTTACAATGTTAAGTGGAGATATTACCGAATTGGATTCAAGGGTTCTCTTGACAATACATAAAGCATCATGCAAAGCTCTATCCATCTCATCAAGCATATAGTCATTAGCACCTCTGAGAATTAAGGAAACCTGTTGGAAACATCACAGAAAGAATCAGATAATGACATCTTTATAGCTACTAACATAATGACTAATTAAATCTGGAAATGAATAAATTACATACTGCACTTGTTGTTTTAGTTCCCTTTATCAGTATTACATCATCATCAGCAATGCGTTCCTCCACTACTTCATCTGCATATCCCAGGAATGACGAATCGAATGTTTCCTCTCCTTCCATGTCAGCAAACGTTGAAACCGCGGTTGCGCCTGTTGACTTGGCAACATGGCGTAAATCCTCCTTACGCACTCGTCTCACAGCAATGGCACCAGCCTCCACAAAATACTGAGTTGCAAGAAGAAAAATCATTAGAAATTTGAGTAATTTTAAAAATGTTATATAAACAAAACTATATCTTTTAAAATATATGCAGCTTACCTTGAGTGCCATGTCATCAATTCCCTTTGTGGTTAAAACAACATTAGCACCAGCCTTTAAAATCTTTTCAATGCGTTCTTTAGTCACATCAGCTTCTCTGTAAAGTATTTGTTTGCAACAGTAGTACCACAGATTCATTTTATTTTCTATAATTTGGAGCTTCAAATGCAAGAAATTGATAAGTTAAATTACCTTTGACGGATCTTTTCTAACTCACGGGGGTCAGTTACTAAAACCTGAACCCCCAATTGCATTTTTGTCTTTTGAAGATTAAAGTCAAGACAGGCTATCCTTGCAGGAGAAACTCTCATTGGCATTCCTTGAGCTGCACGCCCGGTGTTAAGAGCATAACCTTTCATCAAGTAGCTTTCTTTAGCACTTTTTCCATGAGCTTTAAGGATATTAATTCCCTATTGAGCAAAAACTTAGAAATGATCAAGTCTGTACCACAAAGAAGAAAAAAACTAATGACAATACCAAGAACAAACCTTGATTGGATACTTGATTTCACCCCGCGCATTGGTCATTTTAACAGATTGTACTGCTTCAACCACCTGAAGATGCAACCCGTGCAAGTTATTTCATCAGCATTAAAAGTAAGAAAATTGAAAAAATAAAGCAGTAAACTTCACAGAAAAAATTCTCCATGAAATGCAATGTCAATTAAATTTGGGAAAATTAATTATAACTCTGCAGAGAGCGATGTCAGTTACTAAAACCTGAACCCCCAGAAATTTAGGTTAAGGGGGCCGTACTTTATACTAAAAAGTTAACGATAAATATAATGTATGAACAATATATTACAATGTCATGATTTAGATGATAAAGAAACAATAAAAATTCATTTAGATGAAAGAAAATTACATTTCATACTAATATATGAGCTTTGACAAAATCAATCTCTGATAATTCTTAAATAGCCACAAACACCAATCCAAATTTATTTAGAACGCATATATATACAAGTAATCAATTGTATTGTAAACAAGAGTATGACTCTCATCGTCATATTTGCACTAGAGCTAACACTATATAATAAACGAGAAAACCATAATTTAAAAAGAAAAATAGTATAATACGCTACTAATGTGATTAAATGACATGTAAGGTTATTTCATATTAGATCATTAATTCAATATAACTGATCAGTTAACACAATTTGTGCAAGTAAAATAAATATAAATCATATGAGTCGATAAACAATGAGCTAACGTATAAGCATATGGGTATAGGATGACATTAATGGGCAGATATTTTGGGGCCTGTTAGTTCAACATACGGATATTAAAACATCAATAGGTCCAATATAATTGAGTATATGTATCACTTGGGATGGTTAAGGAAGGCTCAGCACCTTCAATATTTGGTTTGAAACCGTTTAAACCGCAAACCGAACACAATTAAAACCGAAAAAAATCCGAACCGAATTCGAATTCGGTTTTCGGTTCGGTTTCGGTTTACACATCTGAATTCGGTTTTCGGTTTTAAAATTTATAAGTATTAATAATATATTAAATTATTTTATAAGTATTATATATGTGATATTTAAATTTCTTAAACATGTTTATTCACATTTCAACCCTAAATTAACTTCACGTCTTTCATTTTCCATACTAGTGAAACCCAAACACACTAACAATTACAATCCGAAATTGATTTTATATAGTTATTTGGTTAATTTGAACTTTTTTCGATTTTTTTCGGTTTCCGTTCGGTTTACACTTCATTTTGAATTCGGTTTTCGGTTTTGCTAAAAAGAAATTCAAAACCGAACAACCCGAACCGAATAAACCGAGGAAACCTTAAACCAAACCGATGAACACCCCTACCTGCAGCCCCCCTACCAACTCCGCTTCTGTTGACACATGAGTAAACAATAAAGATTTCATTTTGAAAAAATAAATAACAAAAGCATACCAGATTAGCAAAGAAGTCCGAGTCACCCGATAACAACTTAGAAGACATGCTTGTTTTTGCACAGTTGATAAGAGAATCCTTTCCAAGCTTGTCAACCTAAGAGAAAGAAATAAAAATATACAGTTCAAGACAATTACAATAACACATAAGAGTCTGAAACAGTCCATATACTTTAAAAATTAATTCTAGTAAGAGGTAATTTTTGATATGTTGCTATAATACTTATATAGAGCATACCTTAACAGCCAGCTTTTCTTCAACATATTTGCATGCTTCTCTCATTGCAAGCTGCCAACATAATAAAGTATCCATGAGTACAGAAATGTTCGCAATCATTTGGCCTTAACAGGAATATACTGGATAACACTCACTCTGTATCCACTAATCACGGATGTTGGGTGAATCTTATTCTTGACAAGATCGTTTGCTCTCTGCAGAATTATAGAAACAGTGCATTAATAAGCATTTTCAGCAGGATTAAAAAATACACTTGCATAACTATCTCTTCAGAATCATACGCTGGTAAAAAAAAAAGGCATATACACTTGGAAATAATACCTTGAGTAACTCAGCTGCTATAATGACCACCGAGGTAGTTCCATCTCCTACTTCTCTATCTTGAAGCTCGGCCAATTCAACAAGTACCTATAAAACCATAAGTTACGATACATCCCCCACCTTGGCAGGCAATAAAAAAGACGATATATAACACAAAGCAAAAACACAAAAGATACAATATTCATGTCACACCTTGGCAGCCGGATGCTCAACATCTAACATCTTGAGAATCGTAGCACCATCATTCGTGATGGTTACATCCCCAATATCGTCAACCAACATCTGACACAAACACAAATGAACTACACTCAGTTTATTTCGTTTTATCCAAAATGAATTTATGAAAGAAATTTTTTAAATGTAGGTAAAAAACTCTACGTGAACTAATAAAGTCCTGAATGGGAAACTTTATGTGACGAGAAATGGGTGCTATGTAATTAGGGCATTGGTGATGGTAGAAATATATTAAATAATACATCATTCACTCTGTACCAGAACATGTTTCAAATACAAAAGCAATGCCAGATTCACCAACATCTACAGTGTAAAAATCAAATTTTATTTATTGTTAATTTAAGGATACAGCATACAAAATTAACCACTATATATATTCTGAAGCCAATAATTAAATGCCTTGTTGTTAGATCAGAAATCAAAACCTTGATTTTGCCTAATTAATCTCACCAAGTACATCAAAATCAAATGTATTACACAAAAAGAATTACACAAATAGCTTCGATTTAAGGCACCAAAATACAACTAAAACCTGACTGTATTAACACTAATGAAATTTGTAGAGTTAATAGAATAAAACTAAAACAAAATACCTTGTCAAGTCCAACAGGACCAAGTGAAGTCTTCACAATATTAGAAACAGATTGACAAGCAGTAACTACATCCCAAAAAATGAATTTCATTATATAATGCGAATAACTGAACATATATTATTTCGTAGATGAAGATACTAGGGTTTAAGAAATTTGAAAACTTACTATTTTGAGTGCGAACATCTTGACCGGATTGACGATCTCCGAGTATATCAAGCGGTTGCGATCCAAGTGCCATTGTTTATGATGAATTTGTAGCTGAAAACGGTGAGGTTTTACAAGAACCCTAATTTTGATTTTGTGTCGCGAGTTATTTTCAAAAGCGTAGAGCTTCGAAATGAAATGTTTTTTCATATATTTGTCACACTTTTTCTTTCTCTTTTTAATTTGTCGTTGTTAAACCAAGTAGTATCTATATATATTATTTATTATCTATTTATCTTTTATCTATTCTATCTATAATAATATATAATATATAATCTATAATTCTATAATAAATACTTAAATGAATTCATGTAGAAATCTGGGCTCATTTTTCCAAATTGATATAACGATCTAGATTTAATCTTGATAGTTACACTTTCCCTTAAATATTAATATTAAATGTTAATTAAAAAAACAGCTGATAATATTTTAAAATTATTTAACAAACTCTATATTATTCTAAATTTTATTCAAATCTTTTCCTAATGATAATTCTTTATTTCTATCCCTATATATATATATATATATATATATATATATATATATATATATATATATATATATATACATACATTAGAACCTCTATAATTTAATACTCGATAAATTAATAACCTCGATAAAATTAAAAATTTATCCGGTCCCAATTTGGGACCAGTACAAAATTGGACCCCAATCGATAAAATAATAAAATAACAATTTTTTTGAAATCCCAATGTAAATATATTGGTCCCAGCGAAACTATAAATTAATAATTACTAAAATATTCCAAAATTCTAGAATTGTCTAGTAAAAAATGAATTTATAGTCACTTGTTTTTTTTTTAACTTCAAATCTATATTAAGTTCATCTTTAAATCTCATCATTGCACTTAAGAGTTGAGGCATTGTATTCTCGTATTGCAACAACAAGTTGTGAATGGACATAGAAATTTTGAAGGTCGATGCATTAATTTGAGAGTTGCTCACAAATATAAGCCAACTCTTTAAATTAATAATTTATTAATTTATCGATATAATAATATCTCGCTAAATTAATAAAATATTTTGGTCCCAACATTATTAATTTATAAAGGTTCTACTGTAATTCATCATTCATATTTTATCCATTGTTATCCACTCCTCTACGTTCCTCATATTCATATCCATGAATCCACAAAGGTCTCAACCTCCAATTGAAATCACAAGATCCCTCCTATTAAAAAAACCTTTTGTTCAAGATCCCAAAAGTCCAAAAGGATTGAAAGGTATGATATATGCATTCTTAAAGTTGTACACAAATTTTTTTAATCACTAACATGTTTTTAATGAATTTTTAGATTATCAACATCCTCTTCTTGAAGATCCCGAAAGTCCAATAGATGTGAAGGTATTATATGTGAATTTTTTACGTTACGAAAGTGTTTGTATAATACGTTTGTAAATTGATTTGTAATTATAATTTCAATCAATAATGAAAGGTTTACTTAAACATTGCTTTAAGTTTCAGGATGGTCAACTGAAATTAATATATTTTGGAACTTTACTCCTAAGGTATATAATCTCTTCTATCATATAAAATAAAATCAAAATTAAGTAGGCATACTAAGAATAGAAGATTTAAAACTAATCTGGATCTTCTAATGATTAAGAGCAAAAAATCTAAACCATTGATCTAAAGCCTATTATTGTCTACTTAAATAACAATTAGAACCCTACCCAAATTACCTTAATGAGCAACGATTTTTTCACTAATTACCGTGATTAGCATACCTATAACTATTTCATTCATCATTAATTAATCATTAATCATTAACACTTTAATGCTCTATAATTACATTTTTACTAACATTTCTTTGTATTTCCACGAAACTAGCTACTATAATCTACATGTCATTAGCCATCCTAATTATATCTAATTATTTAAATTTAATTATTATTATTATTATTTATTATATCCATTAATATAAGGTCTGTGTTAAGGTGTTCGTATGTTAAAAGAAGAGCTACTTTAACACTCCAACGCAAGTTGTTGCTTCTATGGAGATGATCCTAATGGACCAGCAATGAAGCATTCCTTTTTATTGCATGAAATCTACATTTTTATATATCATAGACTTATGTCAAAATCTGGACAATTGAAATGTTGTTTACAATTTATAAACAAATATACAATATTTATATCTGTGTATACTTATTTATATATGAATATTTTAATTTTCTAAGTATATAAATTCATTGATTTGTACAATATATTGATATATCATTTAATTTGTTAGTATTAGTTATTAATATTATTAAATTTCGCATATCATTGAATATTAAGTGTTCTTCGGGCTCTGAGAATCGGGAGGATGCAATCGGATTGATGTGTTGTTGGAAAACTGACAGGTTCTGTTTTATCTGCCCATCCGAGTCATCCCGAACTCCAAAAAAGCAAAGGTGCGGTCCGGAGAGTGGGACGGATCTACCTTTCTAATTGACAATTTAAAATATTTTTATTATGATACGATAACATCCTTGTGATTTATCTATTAATTAAAGTGAAGAAAAAAATTCTATGTTTTATAAAAAATTTTTGATTCAATAGTTATGTATATCTAATTTTTACAGAGGAATAAGATCATTGCTTCGTTAAAGAAATTCCCCATTCCTGATTTCGAGGATACATTGAAAGAAGGGAACTTCGTTGATATATCTGGTTTTGGTGTGACACCATATAGGGGACTAGGGAGATTATCGTTTGTTTGATCATGTATGGAAGTTAAATCAGTTCATATCATCTAAAGTACGTAGATGTCCATCTTCTGAGACTGCTATAGATGGACTCAACGTTATCTTATTCGACAATGTCTTGTCCAAGAATGTCCCATAAATGTTTGGGTGGGGTAAGTTATTACAGTTTTGAAACACTCAAAAAAAAAGTTTTTTTTTTACTCTTCTCAACGTCCCATAACTCGTAAATATACTCGTGAACTTAATTGTATTTAAAAACGATTCGAATTAAGCTTTAAAAATAAATTTCCCGAAAGTGGACAGGCACCCGCTGGGTAACCACTATTAGCAAAGTTTCTGATCAAATTCGTACTATGGGTACCCGTTTTAAACATATATATCCGCCGGGTAAGTCTGCCGGTTACGGGCAGTACCCAGGGATACCCACCAGGTAGTTCTTCCTACACAGCTTTACAACTTTTTATCAAAACAGTTTTTGGTCTAAATTTCGACTCGCTAACTTTTAGGTTACCAAAATCCGCAGTCTTACTCCACTCAACAAAATGAACATTTCTCAGTTTACACTTTTCCAAATTTCACGGTAACGATGATTTTGGACATTGATTAAAAAAGTGACCATTTAGGCACTTGTTGCAACCATTTCTTGCAACCATTTTCAATTCACTCAATTACACATTTCCAAAACCTGTACCCTTATTTTAGACTCAAAACATGCTACAAAAATTGTCCAAAACATCATTTTGACTAGTTTATCAAGAACGACCCATTTTGACACTTTATACTTTAAATCCAAACAACAACTTGGGCGATTTATAACAAGCTAATGACAACTCGGCAATTTAAAAGTACACTTATCAAACCTTTTTGCAAGTGAAATCCACGTTCATTCTTCATAATCCCTAAGCCACTTCTATAATCACTTTTAGCACTTGACCCACTTGCACCTACGACATTAAACAACTGAACGGGTAAGCTTTACACTTAGTGAGCATACATGCAATTAAATGAGTAATACACAACAACAAGCAGCAACTAAACCACGACGATTACGCAAGTAACAACTAAGCAATTAACCACTGGGCAATTATAAAGATCTCCACTAAGCGGATCCGCTGTCAACTGTCAACTGTCAACAAGCACAAAGTGCAACAACTAGCACAAGGTGCAACAACAAGCACAAAGTGCAATAATTGGAACAACTAGCACAAGTGCAACAACCAGCACAAAGTGCTACAACTAGCGATAAATCGCAACAACTGAAGCTAACATAAGTTAGCTAATCTCTACAATGCCAAATCAACAATAGTAATCAAGAATAAACATGAACCAAACAACTCCACTCGGTCATGTGAACCTTTTGCACGTATACAATCCGGAATCACACAACCATTAACCAAATAACCCCCATATCACTCACCTTTGCCTCGACTACTCGAAAGCATGAGATATGAAATCGCCATTTCCTTTTTGCACCTAAACAATCATCACACATCACATAACATTCACAATATAAGATTACGCATGCTCTCGCTTAATTTATATTAATTACACTTTTAACTCCAAATTTAAACATTTTACTACAGTCCCAACTAGCTGTTTTGGACACACCTTTTGGACCCTCTAAACCTTTCGAAAACGAACATATATTACACCATTACAAACGTGTTCCAACATACTCTAATGTACAACTTTCACCTTTTGTAAAACACAACACATGCCAAGTTATAGTCTTTTGAAAACGGCAAAAAGTCATTTTGTGCTGCTGGAATTTCAACAAACAGCACCAAGGGGTTGATTTGCAACCCACTTTTGAAGTATCTAGCTATATCCGTTTTCAGCAAACTTTATATCGATTTAAAGATTTTTGACCATACTTTCAAGAACTACTTTCTAATTTTTCTAAAACAATATACACACAGAGTTACAGCCCCTCAAAGTTTGCCAAAAACACTTTACTTCAACATTTCTCCCAATTTACCCAATGACCCGAAATTGCAATATAGTTACCACACATACTGCAACCAACATACTAAGGATCAAATAACATCATTTACAACTTTTCTTACTTCATTTATCATGATTGACTTTGTATGATCAGTTTGACTTTTAAAGTCAAACCGAACACAATTACTAATTTAAGCATAACTCAATTTATGGTTTAGCTACTCTTTCCATTACTCTAAACATCATTAGTAAAATCAATTCAACTCATTTAAATTAACCATAGGGTGAGCTATCCTCAATTTGCAAGATTCAACCTAAACCCTCAATTTATGATTTAGCTACTCTTTCCACTACTCTAAACATCATTAGTAAAATCAATTCAACTCATTTAAACTAACCATAGGGTGAGCTACCCTCAATTTGTAAGAATCAACCTAAACCCCATTTTACTATAGATAAGCAATTGATTAATTTCATTCTTTAATTCAACTTTAAATCGATAACTATGATTGCTATACTCCAATAACATCATTTGAGCATAACCCACCCATAAATTCGTTCAATTCATACCCAAACCCCCAATTCACCATATTCCTTTAAATTTAGGTTAAAAATAATTAAGAACACTTACTTACTTTAGCTTAAAGATGAGAATTACTACTTGAATTCGACTTCCTCCAACTTAATTTGATGTTTCCCAACGAATTCTCTTTTTCTTTCTTTCTTTCCTGCGTTTTCTCCCTCTCTCTAGAAGTCTCTGCTTATAATTTTGATTTGTACGTACATGTATGTGTGTATATTTATTTATTTAGTGTTTTAATTGGGTATTTACACCCCTAGTCCCTCTAGTCTCATTTATTTAAAAGTATATCACTTAATTGGTTATTCCCAATTTATTATTTAGGCAACTTAGTTATTTCTTGACTACCAATAATATATATATATATATATATATATATATATATATATATATATATATAAATTTTATACAACAACTTATAAAATAAAATATATATATAAAGAAGGTAAAGTGCAATGTATGGGGTGAACATACATTGCAGTTATAAGATTTTATTGCTAGGAACAAACATATCACTGATCATGTTGTCAGCCTGGTTCAGAACACTAAACTTAAAGATTGAAGTAATTGCTAATTCATTCAATTCACATTTCAATTTCTATTTAAACATGTCCATTATTGTTATTGTTACACTACGTTCGTTAATTAGACATCCATGATTACACACACAAAAACATAGTTCAGCCCCACAAACTAACATAATATTACATGTGTTTCCTAAAAAAGTTTATAGTTTATAAATACATCGCACATACTGTCTTCTTTCAATTGTGTTAATCAACAAAGAACACAATAGCATCAACATTTCTTCTTTTTGGTTCCATCACAAACCAATCTATCCTTCCGAAAGTCAAAATTCTCCTTCGTTGTTTTCTAATTCCCCCGATTCACAACACGAAGAAAATCTCTATCCTTAAGTCTGTCATCTGGATAATTAGTTGCTTTCATTATCAAACTTTCCCCAACGCATATGATTATGCAGGTCCATACCTTTGAGATTGCCCCTACGAAACTCAACTGGTATATTCTGCAAAACACGATTGCAATACATATTTAACAACTTGGTACAACATATTATACCGAACAACTAAATATAATAAATCCCATACTAAATCATGTAGTGTTCAATATGTGCAATGCATCATGTTATCGCGATCAATTAAACAATAAACATATGTGGGTTATAAACTAGTTTTGAATAACATTATAAGGGTTTGCTCGATCACCATTCTGATGAATATGGTTTATGTGAACTTTATGTGAACTCGCAATATGATTTGTAATGTACAGGAAGTATGAACAAGGTTTCTTAATTATTACTTTTTAGTATGATTATAATAGTGTTAATAATATTAGTCTTTGCTAAACTTTATAGATACTGTGAATATTACTAACAAACACGTAATTACTATTGAAGAAGTAGTTGTTTGTTATTGGCTTCATTGAGCTTTAAAATTATGTAGGTATATACTATCATATCAAACGTGAATTTAAGTTTGTGGATGTCGAGAACTCGGGAGAACCGAAGTTAACACCGCAAATCGATGAAGCTACCGTGGGAACCATCTCAGGTTTGTATAATCTTGGTAGGATTATTGATTCTTGAGGATGGTTTGTGATGTTTAGGGGCAACTACTCTTGCGTGTAGTTTTGGATCTAGTTTTATTAACTATCAAACCATTCAGAAAAACTGGTGAAACTTGGAGGGAGTGATTTTACAGTTTCTGAAAATGTGCAACTCCCATGAACATGTGTTGTTTGAGAATAGAATTTAAACACATTGATAAACCTTTTTATTTATTCAAGTCGTAAAATTTCATATCTTCTTGAATTTTTTGAAAATAGTTAACACGTGTTGTAATCGCGTACTACTCAAGATAAAAGTGGTTTTATTAACCATTTTATAAAACTTTAAAACGAGTTTGTTAATTGTTCTAAGTTTTGTAATGACACGTGAATATGAGCGGTGGATGCTGAGAGCACCAATCGGGGTTGTAGACCACAAGTGTCAATTATTAGAACTATATCATGGATGTAGTTCATTTATATATCATGGATGTATTAGGAAGGGAGAAGCCACAGACTTCTAGAGAGAGAGAGAGATAAAACGCGGGAGAGAAAGGGAGATCAAGAAATCAGCCTACAATCAACAAATTAAACACAAAGGAAGTCGAATTCAAGTAGCAATTTCTACCCTTAACCTAAAGTAAACATATGTTCTTGATTATCTTAACCTAACTTTAAAAGAATATGATGAATTAGGGGTTTTGGGTATGAATTGAATGAATTGATAGCTGGGTTATGCTCAAATGATGTTAAGGAAGTTTAGAATCATAGTTATCGATTCAAAGTCGAATTAAAAGATGAAATTAGTTAATAGTCATTTATAACTAAATGGGGTTTTGATGAGTTCTTGCAAATTGAGGGTAGTTTACCCTATGATTAGCTTAATCGAGTTGAATTGAGGTCACTAATGATGTTTAAACTAGTAGGAGAAGTAGTTGAACCATAAATTGAAATATGTTTAAATTGGTAATTTGTGTTCGGTTTGACTTTAAAGGTCAAACTGATCATACGAAGTTAAAAATGGTAAACGAAGTAAGAAAAGTTGTAAATAATGTTATTTGATCATTAGTATGTTAGTTGGAATATGGGTGGTGGATATATTCCAATTTCAGGTCGTTGGGTAATTTGGGCGAAAGTGGAAATAAAGTGTTTTTGGCTAACTTCGAGCGGCTGTAACTTTTTGTGTATAATGTTTTAGAAAAATATAAAAATAGGGAATAAAAGTATGGTCGAAGAACTTTAATTCGATATAAAGTTTGCTAAAAACGGATATGTCTAGGTGGTTCAAAAATGCGTTGTAAAACAGCTACTTGGTGCTGTTTACTGAGAATTCAGCAATGCAAAATGACTTTTCGTTGTTTTCAAATGATTATAACTTGGTACATGTTATGTATTATGAAAGGGTAAAAGTTGTATATTGAAGTATGCTATAATACCTTCGTAATGGTATAAGTTATGTTCATTTTGGAAAGGTTTAGAAGGTCCAAAAATGGTGTCTAAAACAGCTAATTGGAGCTGTGATAAAGTGTCTAAATTGGAGTCAAAGTTGTAATTAATATAAAGTAATCGAGAGCATGAGTATTTCTATATATGTGAATGTTTATATGATGTGTTATGATTGTTTAGGTGCTAAAGGAAGTGATGCTTTTATGTATCTCATGCTTTCGGGAAATCGACATAAAGGTGAGTGATATGGGGATTATTTGGGTAATGGTTGTGTGTTCCGGATTGCATACGTGCAAGAGGTTTACCTGACCGAGTGGATTGTTATTATATGTTTATGTTGCTATGTGTTGTTGATTTGACATTGTATTGATTAGCTAACTTATGTTAGCCTCAGTGGTTGCACATTGTGCTTGTTGTTGCACTTGTGCTAATTGTTGCAGTTGTTACACATTGTGCTTGTTGTTGCACTTGTGCTAGTTGTTGACAGTTGACAGATGGCCGCGGATCCGCATAGTGAAAGAATAATCTCTACAATTGCCCAGTGGTTAAGTGCTTAATTTCTACTTGCACAGTTATTGTGATGCAGTTAGTTGTTATTGTTGATTTGAGTTGTTATTGTGGTTCAGCTGATGCTTGCTACTTGTTGTTGTGAATTACTCATTTGATTGCCCGTATACTCACTAAGCGTAATGCTTACCCGTTCAGTTGTTTAATTTTGTATGTGTCAATGGGTCGAATGCTAAAAGTGATTTTGGCTTATGGAATATGGAGAATGAACGTGGATTTTGCTTGCAAAGAGGTTTGATAAGTGTACTTTTAAATTTCTGAGTTGCTATTAGCTTGTTATAATTCGCCCAAGTTGCATTTTGGTTAAAGTGTCCAAATGGGTCGTTTTTGGTTAAAGGGTCCAAATGGGCCATTTTGGTGAATTAGTCAAAATGATAGTTTTGGTTATGATTTTGAATATGGGATAGTCGATATGTTGTTGGTTTAGAAGCCAAATAGCTCAATTTGTCATTGATTGTCTAAAAGGGTCAAAATGGGTCTCCCAACGGGTCGTTCATATTTTACAATATTTCAATATTTCACAGGTCACTAGACAACACATAAAACTATCATGTTCAAGAAACTTAAACATTTTAAAGTTAAACTCAATTTAATATGAATTTATTCAAAATCATATCACAGAATCGTCAACAATCTGTCCAGATTTATAAAATAAACCGTTTGACCCGTTTCGAATTCGAATTAGCAAAAACTTAAAACTTCAAAGTTGTAAAAAACATAAAGTTCTATTGTATCAAATGGACATGTATTCGATTTTATATAATATTTGAAACACAACTGAATTCTGAAAAATCACCAAATCATCTAATTGACTAACAATTTGTTTAATTCAACATTAATCAATATAAACCCTAAAAATGAATTTACTGAGATTTATATCTTCTATTAGTGATCTCATAAACATCTTTTGGTTGTCATCTTTTAGTATCTTAATCGCGTCGCGATAACGAACAACTTTCATATTAACATCGGAATCCAAACCGTCTCTTGATTAAAAGCCCTAGAAATTGCCCTGTCTCCTTCCTCCCACTCCACGATCGAACTCTCCAGGAATTCTGAGGGATTAAGGCTTATTAAATTAATTTAATATCTAATTAAGATATTTTAAAATTACTCTTTAGTCCCTAACTTTCGTACCTTACAATTTAACACCGATTTGACAAATTCTTTACACTTTTAGTTCAAGATAGACATCATTAGGTCCTAAGACTTATTAAATTTATCTTTCATCATTTATCTTCAAATGATAATAGTTTATATAATTTCATTATTAAATTATGAAAATTCTTGAACGTTACATCACATGTTCACAAATTTACCCACGTCGGTTGAGGGTGACATATATAGATAATGTAGCATTAAGGGTAAATTGGTAATTTTAATTAGTTTTTTAAGATTTAAGATTCAACATATGAACATGCATTATACAGAGGAAACACTTGTAGCGTGCCCCACATAGTGGCTAGACGAATAATTCGTTATTGATCCACACATTTAATACATATAAAATTTATCATTATTTATTGGTTAGTACACGTTTTATTGAATTATTGTTGATTAAAAATATTAAATAAATGCTTTTAAAATTGTTATCTGATAAATACTTTATATATTTCTTTGATCATATGTCTACTACTTTATTCACAAAGTTACCCATCATCAATTAATTTCCATATTTGTTTAATCATCCATTCAAGTCTAACTTAATGGATAAATTTTATGAGAAAATAGAAATGTTAAGAGTAATTATCAATGGCAATGTAGTCATTTCGTATACTCCATTGTTCGGTCTAATTTTTAAGATAAAGATCAAATAACTTTATATGTATTAAAGATTAGAGATTAGAGATGAGAGATGAGGGTAATGTAGGTAATGTAGTTATTTTCTATGATTGAGTCTAATTTTAAAACAAAGATAAAAAATACTTTATATGTATCAGAGATAGAGATAACCTTTACGGCTTTACACTCATGTTGAATGATTATTAGTGGTTAACAATTGTCATAAATAAATTGAATGATCCGCACAATAAATTTTGAAAGAATATTAGTGAATGATTTTTTACAAATGAATGATCGGCACAAAATTGATTTATTTCCAAACGTACACTTTTTTATTTATTGGCTAAACTGCAATTCATTTATGTGGTTTATTTGAATATTGTTGGTCATGTTTAAAGTTAGTTAACGGTAATTTGGTCTATTTTGTTAAAGATATGAGTATTCATGTAATTTTCATTTTTAAAAACATGCAAGTTACCGAAGAAAAATGTGTGTACGAGTAGATGATAGTAAAAATTCTTGTTGTCTGATATTGAATGCGTTCCTCACAATCAAGTGATGTAGAGAAGTTATCTTGGCGGTAGGGGTTTCACAAATAACCAAACCCAAATAACCAACCCAAACCCGAATTCGAAGCTTATTCGGCCACCCGAACCCGAATAACCCGAGTCTTATTTGAATCGGGTTACGGTAAATATTCAAGAATTCGACTAGTCCGAATAACCACAAAAGTTATTTAATATACAAATATAACTATATATATAAGTTATTTATGATTTATATATACATATAAGTTACTTATGATGATTTATATAAACTATTAGTGTCATTTTGTAAAATTTAAGTTTTGTTCAAGATGCGAAAATTTAGAATATCATCTTATTCGAGTTTAAAAGAATAACCCGAACTCAAATAATCCGACCTTATTTGAATTGGGTTACTGGTTAGATAATAAACTTGAAAACTCGAATAACTCGAAATTCGATTAAATTATCCGAATAAATTTTTTTTTGGCAAAAGAACAAAACATTATATTAATCACAACTTATAAAAGAGATACACAAGAATGCTGCAGCTAAAGGACAGGCCCTGAAGCATCAAACCAAAAACAGATTAATACTACAACCTATTTAACTAACTAAACACCAATTCTTTGAATTAGCAAAACCATTTTTGGGTAAGTAGTCTCATCTTTCATGACTCATTAACCCAAAACAAATCACTAACCTTAAAACCAATCCACAACAACTAAATTTCTAACTCGGATCAAAAGCATGATTGCTCCATTTTAATCCCCACATATCTGCAGTTTTCCTCACAGCATTGGTATCTTTTACTTTTAAACTCATGAGTTTAAGCTGAATATGCATCTGAATCAACTTACTCAATTCCTATGCATTTCTTGAATTTTGCTTGAACAATCTTTTGTTTCTTTCCTCCCAAACATAATACACCATTGCAGCAATAACCAATCTATTTATAACATTCCAAATATTATTCCTGAATGGGTAGACATACATGCTACTTATTATCAACATCAAATCATTTTGTAAGCCTCTGAACAACAGCTTTGCCTTCACATTTAACCAAACCTTCCTTGGAAATTCACACTGGAAAACAAGTGAGAATGAGAGTCCACACAGCTTTTGCAAAACGCACACTTGAAATCTCCATTAGGATTCCAAACTTTCATTCTGTCTTGAGTGGCTAACCTTCTTTGAATAGCTAACCAGAGAACAAATGCATGCTTATGAATGAATTGAGGGAACCAAACAATATGACTCCAGTTAACTTTAGGCCCTTCTTCCCTTAAGTCAAGCCATGTTTGTTTAGTTGAATACTGCACTTGCTTATTTTCACTTGTGACCCATACCACAGTATCCCTCCTACTATCCATTAGCCTTGGGGTATTCAAGTTTTTAATAATCTGAAATCTTGTACCCCATTCACTTGGCCATGCCCATTGATTGTTTTGAAACATATCAGCTACTATCATATCATCTGCATGCCTTACATCATATAATGCTCTATGGGGTATAAATTATCCGAATAATACCACTACTTGGCGGTCAATTTGGATTGGAAACTTGGCCAGATGAATATTTTTTCAACTTCATTTTATATCCACAGTTTTGCTTCCTTTAATATTCTTTTCTTCAAAATTGAATCATCAAAACGTTCTTATTTTTTAGGTAGGCAATGTACGTGGAAAAGATTCATGGCTCTCGGATACCTGTTTGTTGTGATGGATATACTCACGAATTTTAGTAGCGGTTACAAATTCTTACCTTTGACGTGTCAACTCTACAAGTCGGGAATAAATGCATTAATCTTCATAATAAAAAAAGCATTTAAGTTTATTTGATCATCATTGATCATTGATTATTATTAAATAAAAAGCTTTAAGTTTCTTTGATTGTAGTCCTAATAGTTTCCATGGATCGGTTATGAAAAGGGGAAGTTGGTGTCTATTTGTTCCCATCCTTTTCTCAAAAAACAATCTTTAATTTGAATTTTTTTTTTTTTCGCGAGGAGCCGGATGAGAAGAAACACTCACGTCCGGTTCTGTAGTAGAGATGGAATTCAAAACAAACCATCAGCATATGTTCATCACATATGCATGAGTATTGAAACGTAAGGTAATTTTAACATCATAATTTTGTTCTCCTAAATGTTAGAGATTATCCCATATTTTATTTGTTTGTATTATTATTTAATGGTATAGTCTCATGTATATACAGATTGTTTATGTACATATTTATCGTAAGAGTTTATTATACACATTCATATTTCTCTCAATTCTTTCATCTGTTTTTACTAACTACCCTTGACTAAAGTAAGGTTTGTATCAATTTATGTGCAAATGTCATTTACCATATTATCAGTATGTCATACTATCAGTACGTCAATGCATACTAAATTTATAATGGATTTTGTCTCTGTTCTGTAATTTGTGTTTGTATTTAGTGTAATGCACTCAATTGATTACATTGGTCTTTCCTACAACGACAATATTGTTCCGTTTACTGATAAATTGTTCGGACTGAGTTTTGTTTAATTTTAAACGACGTCAAATAACAATCGTAGCTAACATACAAGATGTTGTAGTATTTACGCTACCGTCACCGTGCATCACGCGGATATTACACTAGTTTAACATATTTGATCTAACTTTTAAGAGATTTTAGATATCATTCCTGAAAAATCAACCCAGGTATAAAAGGTTTTCTTTTTAATTGTACTAACGAGTTACTCAAACTTGTTTCAATTTATAGAAAACCGTGAACACCTTCTTTTTTTATTACTTGTAATCAGTGACGGAGCTTGAACATTTTTCTTGAGGGGGCCGAAGACATATAATGCGTAAAAAGTAGTTCTATACATACAAGCTCGAGATTCGCACATTTAAAACTTTACATGTAAGGCTTAGTTCCGACTCATGAGCAATTGTACGACCTGATTTGTTACTATTGTTAGTGTTTTCCTAAGCATAACTTTGATCGTTAATAAATATTCCCTCCGTCCAATACAATTGTCCATGTTTTCTTTTCAGGTTGTCCCAAATTAATTGTCCAATACTAAAATTAGATATGGAAATTTAATCAAGATTACTATATTACCCTTATTTAAAATTATTATTACAAACTTTAAAGAAAGTAGTAATTAATTAGTTAAGGGTAAAACTATCATTCTGGAAAAAGTAAAAAACAGAAATCAGTAATTAGTATATTTTTATTAAACTGCGTATTTTTTGTCGGATGACAATTATTTTGGAACGGAGGGAGTAAAATTTCGACTATTTGTTTTAGAGATGAATGTTTGTTGCTTATTGACAAAAAATAGTGTTACTATACAATTAGAGTAAAAGAAATAGAGCTAATAAAGCAAAACTCCTATTTTCGATGATTCTGTAGCATCTCTGTTTACACTTTACATATCTAATTACAGATAATAATTATTGTTAAATATACAGTAGTATTAATAATTATAAAAACTGACATAAAAATTAAGGAAGCACTAGGAGTTGAACTCGGGTCACCCAACTCGACTAAGTGCAACTCTTAAGAACATTCTTGAAATATAATAAATATATAAGTATCTATCTATATATCTATAACGTTTCAGGCTTGAGGGGCATAAGAATAAGAGAGAACGTGACATATGACAAATTCAATTTCAATTTATTGGTTAAGTAATATGATGGAGTATATTTTTGTTTTTACGTTGACTCGTTGATTCCACGTTATCGATTCGGATAAACAAAAGCATATCCAAAGTCCCACCGCACCTTTCAAGAAATTATGCAGAATGACAAAAATTTCCTCGAATTTTGGCAACATATACATTTTTAGCTTTAACAAATTTTTATTAGAAACAAATCCTCCCTCCTTAATTCCTCGTTTCGAATATAAAATCTTCGGTAAACTAATGGAATTACGTTGAAGTCAGATGGGAATAGTTGGGATGTATAATGGAAACTATTTAAAAGCGTTACGTAAGAAGTCAAAAATTTTTATTACACCTACTAAGTTTTCACAAATAACCTACAAAACTTTTACAAATAAACCCCTACAAAATGCTGGGACATGTATATGTTCACCAAATTCTTTTTTTTTTCCCTATAATATGTGAAGTAACATTCTTCGACTATATTTCAACGAGTATAATTATTATACCTCCTGTCACTTCCAAGTTCCAACCTTCTTTCTGCCAAACTCCAATGATTATCAACAATACCAACCACCTCTAGCAGGATTCCGACATGCGACAAGTATCGACACCTTTACGAAACCCTAAAAAAATCTGATATGTTTTTTCGTATTTCAACAATAGTCAAAGGACTAATTTTGTAACTCACTCAAACTAATTGCTTCGCCGTGCCCAAAACAAGTTCCTTCCCCAAAAGGCCAAAAGCCACAAGTCCACAACAAAACCCACCGATGTAGGCCCACCAACAAAAGGAAAAATGCGTGAATATAACGTAACCTCACAAGCTGGACGTTATTCGTTTTCTTCCAATCAAATCACGCCACGTTAGTTATTTCCTTATTTTCCATTTTAATTAATTATAAATATCAAGTTGGTTATAAGCGGCAAACCGATAAAAAAAAAAATTTGTTCCTCAAAAACTAACTTTTCGTATAATTTTACACCGAATCCCCTCGGCGATACCTCCTCAGGTAAAATCGAATTCGATCTTCGTCATCTGTTTTTTTTATCGTAATTAAATCTGTTTTAGTAAAGTTTATGATTAATTATATAATGATTATTGTTAATTCAATGTTTAACTGTTGATGAATTTTGTAATCGGTGTGTTGTTGAATTTAGGGTTTGATGGTGGTATTAATGTCTGTATATTTGTAATTCTGTGTTGTTTTTTCACTTTCGTTAGAAATTTAGTTTTTTAATTCTTTTGCATATTTGAGTTTAACACATCTCATTTGAGGCTCGTGTATTACAGATAGGTGCAGGCTGTAAATGTTTAGTTTGGATTGCTTAAAGCTTAAGCCTTGAATTTGGGTTGTATGTGCTTGCATTGCATAATTGAAAGTTAATCGTTTCAATAATATTATACTTAAATTCAATGAAAAATAAAAATTAGAAGTCAGCATGAAGCTAGCCTAGAGGGGTAAAAGAAATGTACATGTTTAATTTAGTGGCTCTTATAGGCTTGACACTTTTATGTCTGCTTATGCATTAGAATATGCACCATCTATTATTTTTACCATGATATAATTCTAAAATGCTTATTTCTGAACTACAGTTTGACTGCATGGTCTTCATGATTTCAAGAAGCATTGCTACATTGGCTGTTTCCTGTAACGCGGGAAACAAAAACAACTTCCCTTTCTGGATTTTGGTTTGCCTATTCTCAAGATTTGGCGGGACTCCACTCTTATACTCGTCACTTGTGTTCTTTTTGAGCTACCCTTCATCAATTTAAACCTCTTCAGCGATTATTTCAAATTTTGAAAATGGTTGCATCTCAATGTTTGCAAATTACTGGAAACATTGTGAAGAAGGCTTTCCAGAACCAAGTGTTTCTTCCGGTGGGTCCACCTGATGCTCTTCCTGTGGATCCTGTTGAATTTGACTTGGACTTCTCTGATGTCTTTGGTGCCGCACCTCAAGTACCTTCTGCACCCAATACTGATGACTTAGTGTATAATGAACCAGAAGTAATTTGCAGCCGGTCCCACTCATTGGTGGGTCCTACAACGTTTACCTGTCAGTCCACGAAGTTTAGCAAGTTCACTTTACACGAAACTGAAGATGATCTTGTTGAGGGCGTCAGTACAATGGCTTTAGAAGATCTTGAAAAATCTACTTTTGTTGTCGATGATAATGATGATGGCAATTCACTGAATAACAGTAGTGTAGGACTTGATGACTTTGAAATCTTGAAAGTAGTTGGTCAAGGGGCATTTGCAAAAGTTTATCAAGTGAAAAAGCATGGTTCATCAGAAATTTTTGCTATGAAGGTCATGCGTAAAGATCGGATTTTTGAGAAAGATCATGCTGAGTATATGAAAGCAGAAAGGGATATTTTAACCAAAGTTGATCATCCTTTCATTGTGCAGCTCAAATACTCATTCCAGGTAATGATAAGGACATCTGTGAAGCATGTGGGCTATATAAATCTTTTTACACCGGAAAGGTCCTAGTAGCTCACTTTAAACAGTACACTAGTAGTTAGTAAAACTACAATGAAAAATATGATTGAGTATAGGGCAGTTTTGACCCATTTGCTCATGTATGGGTCAGTATGGGTTATGTTTTATCTTGTGTCAAACAGGTAAAAAAAAGTAGGTTAAAGGAACCGGGTCAAATGGGTGGTTAAAAGCTCTTCAAGTCTATTATAATGGGTGAAACCTCCCAAGTATAAACTATGTTTGCCTTTCTGAAAAATAAATAAATAAATGAATAAGAAATCATTTTATATAAGAAGTTGAATTATCATCGAAATAATGTAACTTCTTTAATCATATTTGACACGATAAATATTTGAAAAAACTATAAAAATTTCATAGAAGTTTTCGAGTCATCCACTCATCCCTACCTAACCTGTTTCAACTTGTACATAAGAATACTCCGTATAAGATTACCCTTTTGGCCCGACACTCAGCCTGCCTGACAGCCATTTTGTCACCGCTAGATTGTACTATCAAAGTTGAACCACTGGAAATTCACTTGCTTCCTGACAAGTATTAAAACTTATTAGAGATTATTATCTTAATTCCTAATGTTTGTTTTCTGGTTTACATGTTCGCAGACCAAATATAGATTGTTCCTTGTTCTTGACTTTGTAAATGGAGGTCACCTTTTCTTTCAACTCTATCGACAAGGACTGTTCAGGTATGTATTACCTTCAACTCACCAACCCAATAGGTTGTGGTAGGTTTTCTGTTTATACGGCAGAAAAATAAATCAAAAATTGGGGTCGGAATAAGACAGAAACTTGTGTTTCATGATGTTGCAAGTATAATATAATTAAACACATGTTTTATTCTGTAGGGAGGATTTGGCACGTTTCTACACCGCTGAGATTGTTTCTGCTGTTTCACATCTCCATGCTAATGGAATAATGCACAGGGACTTGAAACCTGAAAATATTCTTCTGGATGCAGAAGGGCATGTAAGATCTTTTTTCTGAACATGTCTTATATAGTCTTTATATTCTTGTGCTTTATTGACATCTGCTTTGCGGGTATTATATGTTTATTTCAGGTTATGCTGACTGATTTTGGCGTAGCAAAACAATTTGATGAGAGCACAAGATCAAATTCCATGTGTGGAACACTAGAATACATGTCACCTGAAATTGTTCAAGGTCGGGGCCATGATAAGGCAGCTGATTGGTGGAGTGTTGGAATTTTAATGTATGAAATGCTAACAGGGAAGGTTGGTATTCATTTTTGTTTTGTTTCCTTTTCTTTTACCAATAAATTACATGCTTGATTTAGCATATGGTCTCTATTGTAGTATGGAATTTTTTTTACTTTTGTCTATGTCGTTGATTTGCTTTTCATTGTCTCTGCAGCCCCCATTTAGGGGCGGAAACAGACAGAAAATTCAACAAAAGATAGTTAAGGATAAGATCAAGCTTCCAGCTTTCTTGTCAAGCGAAGCACATTCTCTTTTGAAAGGGGTAATACACTTCTCTGATAACTACATGCTTGTGATCTTGTATATACCCGTGCGCTAAACAAATATTATCTCTGGAAAAGCAGAGAAGCTCTAAATTACACTCGTCTCATCAATGTAAACAAAAGGAGCTTAAGAAACAAATATGTTTTGGCCATTTAATGTTATACTTTACGGTTAAATGCTTACGATAGAAAACATATTGGGTAATACCAGTTTTGGCAACGTCCTTTCTTGTAGGCAAGATCTTTACTCTTCATACTTTTAGGAGCATCCTTTTGTTTAATTTTGCTTAGGCTTAGGCGCAGCCATTGCAACTTGTTTGACCATTAAGATTGATTAAAAGTTACAATAAAGTTACCGAATTATTATTAGTGGACAAAAGTTAGAGGTATATTGTTCTTTGGCAGAAAATGATGGAAGTACATTGCCAAAAGTAGATAAAATAAAATATGTGGCTGATTGATTGCTTAAACTGGAATAACCCCAAGGTACATTGATATTGTGTAGATGTAAGTTTATAATTGATGCCGTCATGTAACATTGTAATGCTACCAGTTGTTTAAAGTGAGATAGTAGTTTCGACCCATAAGCATTTGGGTGATTGTGGGAAAGGTCAATTGTGCTAGCTGGGCAAACGGGTTGAAAGTCTTTCATAGTGTATTTAAAAAGCGTTCAACCTCCTAGTCATCTTACTCAAAGATTTAAATTATCAACAACAACAACAACAACACTACCCAATCCCGTTGCGGACGGGGTATGGGGGAGGTACGATGCAGACAGTCATACCCCTATCCAAAGGTAAAGATTTAAATTATGATGGTACCAATAGTGTATGACCAATGTAAAATGTACCTTAAGTATAGTCCTTGACATATGTATTCCACTAGTTCTCTTTCTTATTTTTCACCAACATTTTGACATGTGTACCAATTAAAATTTTAAGCACATTTTTAGCCCTATATTTTAGGCATTGCAATCATTTTCCGTAGATTGTTTTAAAAAGATTGAAAAACAAAATATATATATATATTTTTTTTTTGGACAACCCAGTCTGACCCGATCGGTTTTGACGCGTGTGTTAAAACATGACCTGCTTCGGCTGAAACCAATTTTGACATGTCACCCAACCTGCCTGACCCACCCTTCTGGCCAGCTCTAGTCATTAGCCCAAGTTACTCATGAAGGTGCATTAAAAACGTATCTGCTGTCTTGCTTTGAAATTGTACTTGTACCACTTTAGTCATACATGGCATACATTGCATCAAGAGTCATGTTGTCTCTTAAGTAAATGATTGTTTGCACGAATATTTTAATGATTGTCACTCAAGTCGTATACTCCTATGTAGAACATTTGTACCCACATGATTTATGTGTTCTTGCTAACTCGTTTTTTTTGTTCTTCCATAGTTGCTACAGAAGGAATCAAGCAGGCGCCTTGGTAGCGGATCAGGTGGAAGCCATGAGATAAAAAGCCACAGTTGGTTCAAATTGATCAACTGGAAGAAATTGGAGGATCGAGAAGTTAAGCCGAGTTTTGTTCCACAAGTTGCTGGTAAGCAATGCATTGCAAATTTTGAAGAGTGTTGGACCAACATGCCCCCGGTTCTGGATTCCCCGGCTGCCAGTCCCAAATGTAACGAGAACCCCTTCAAAGGATTCACCTACGTGAGACCTGCAGCTCGTTTTCTACAGAAGGATGAATGATTCTTCCTAACCGGTCTCGAAAGTTTGTAACTTTTACAGTATGTTTTTGAACATGAAGTCTTAAAAATATTATTCTGATAAGTTAATAATTACTAGGATCTTTTTTGGTACAATCTTATGTGTGTCAAAGTGGAAAGTTGTGTTGTGATTCTGATAAGTTAATAATTAACCATGACCTTATTGCTATTATGCATTTTTTACAGAGTTGGAACTCACATTAGTATTTGCAGAAATCAGTTAGGAACTATGAAGTTTTGAAAGTACTGTATAATGATGAATGATGCTTATTAGTAGATAAAAGAAAATCAAATTTATCCTAAAACATAAAAAGAAAACACCAATTTCTAGAGTAAGTAAATGCTTATGGGTTGAAACTACTATCAATAAACATAAAAATTTCATGGTGGAGTGAACAGTATTATAACAAATTTGGTGTAAAATGAGGAATGGAATACTGTTTGCACCAAATTTTTAAAGTTAATGGTTATTAGTAGATAGTTATACACGTACTCCTTCGGTCCCCTAGAAAATGTCCCCTGACATTTTTTGTTGAGAATAAGAGTAAATGTCAATTGTATTCTTGTAATTAAGGTAAGTTTGACTGAATTTTTATAAGAAATAAATGATTTAAAGTAATAAATGAGAGTAATACAAGGAGTTTAAGGATTTTTTATAGTTATTTTTTGTAAGTGGATAATTATTTTGAGACATATATAATTTGACTGAATTTTTATAAGAAATAAATGATTTAAAGTAATAAATGAGAGTAATACAAAGAGTTTAAGGATTTTTTATAGTTATTTTTTGTAAGTGGATAATTATTTTGAAACATATATAAATAGTAATGTGAACATTTAGTTTGCGACGTACGAAATACATTTTAAGCACAAATTAGGAACTTTTGAAAGTTGAGTTGAATCGCGTAATCTATCCACAACGATATTTTTCATCACTTGTTTTTTTTATTTAATCACTAAATTTTGTGCTTCAACCAAATTTGACTCTGCTTAAACATGGACATTTACTGCTAGTTTGTTCCAAATACACCCAAAGATACGTTTGTTTACTCATTTTGATATTAGAAATGGGTATTAAAGCCATAAAATCCCTACCACTCCATAAAGTGTATGCACTAATACATCAAATTTAGTGTTTTGGCGTAATAATACATCTCCAACCAAGTTACTATACACCAAGTATTTAAAGATTTTGCACCATATTTAATGAAACACTCAACCTTGCATCAATTTTTGTTTTTAATTTCCGTTTTAACCCTTTTGATTGAAATAATGTTATTATATGAGTCCAAAACTTAAAATAATAAACATATTTACAATAATTCGCTTGAATAAGTTAATCTTTGTCTACAACTAAACTCAAAGTCATACACCAAAATTTGTTTGTATACATTATATCTTTGTTTTAATGAAACTTGAAATGTATGTCATATCTAATGTATCATTCTTTTAAATGCATTATAATTTATACTATATTAACTTTTAAACATATTATCTACAATTACACATGTATTTGCATTGTCTCTAATGATACTCGAACTCACAAGTTACAAACTATAGATTAATTGGTTCATCTCATATAACTAGGCCAAATACTTAATGTTCATCATTGAATTTTAATAAATGTATCCTTGTATTGATATTCGTCATCAAACATGTGAGATTTATCGTTCTAACAATATTATTTATTTATTTTTAGTATCAGTTACTTAACTCTAATATCTATACATATAGAAGATTAAATAATAATTGAAGTAAGTTCAAATAGAAAATATAGTTGAGAGAGTAATATGTAAATGTTGGTTATCAGTTTGTTGTTAAAATTTAGTGCATTCACATTTGGTGTAAGCATATCAATTAAACATTATTATTTACACCAAATTTAATGCAGTATTTTATGCATACGTTAGAGATGTCATAGATGTCATAAAGAGAGTTTTTCATCAGGTTCAATGACATATATGGTCCATTTCCTAAAAATATGTTATAAGATATATTTTGTAAGGGTAAAGCTAGATATAAACAATATATGAGATTGTGTAAGGATACGGATTCCATTTTTTTAACCCCTAATTGGGATTGTCCTACAAAATGGAATTCGACTTATAAAATGTTTTTATGTGGTTTACGCCAACGTTCGACTTTACAAAGTTTTCATGATCAACTTACCTTTAAGGGTAAAGTTATACCATTTTCAAACCAAAATTGGGATGTTATTATAAAAATAACCGAATTGCTCAAAGTTTTTAAAACCGCAACAACTTTATTATCGGGTGTTTATTATCCCACAATTCATTAGGTACTTAATCAAACTTATTTAATGTGTGAAAATTAAGCGAATATGAAATTAATGGTGATGTATATCCACTAATGGTAATGCCCATTAAAGCAAAACTAAAAAAATATTTCAAAGAAATGTCACCGGTAATTAGTTGTGTCGTCGCATTGAACCCATATTTAAACATTAGCAGGGTGGAACTACTTATCGATTCCATTTGTAATGATTTGGAGTTGAATGATGAGGACCCATGATTTGCAATAAATGCAAAAACTTATTTTAACAAATGTTTTAAAGATTTATTTAATGTTTATTTTCAAAGATATGGTTCAAGAAATGTTTCTTCAACTTCGGGTTCGACGTCATTTTTTACATCTACTTCTAGGGATCCGATGATTAACTTATATAATAGTTTAAGACAAGAAAATACTAAACGGGCTAGGGGT
This sequence comes from Gnaphalium uliginosum, assembly GCA_963930675.1. Classification (NCBI taxonomy): domain Eukaryota; kingdom Viridiplantae; phylum Streptophyta; class Magnoliopsida; order Asterales; family Asteraceae; genus Gnaphalium; species Gnaphalium uliginosum. Next base: position 21,444,279 of record OZ005684.1, on the reverse strand, counting down.
GATGGTGACCAACCATCGACTAACGAATTTGGGAGATATACCGGAACCGATTTTTTAGCCACCATGGGACCCAATGAATTCGCACAATTTGATATTTTGACTTGGTGGAAAGGAAGAGAATCTCAATTTCCCGTTCTAACCGCCATAGACCGAGAGTTACTAACCGTCCAAGCTTCTACGGTAGCTTCGGAATATGCTTTTTCTATTAGTGGCAGGGTATTATCTATACGAAGAACAAGACTCACACCGACATCATTAGAGATGTGCATTTGCTTGAAGGATCACTTAGACGCCGGGAACGTATACAACACATTTCAAGTCTTGAAGGTGAATACGAACAAGATATACACGATGAAGAGGTGGAAGCGGGTTTGGCATACTCACTTTCCGATGAAGAAATCGCTCTCGATGAAGCTTCGCGCGAGGTTAGCTCCGAAGAAGATATCGCTCTCGAAGATACAAATTATACGAATTAAGTTTTACGTTCGTATATTAATAAAAGTTGGAGTATGATGAGTTTATTAAGTTTATGTTTTCATTCCAAATGGTCGAATAATGTATTATGAGTTTATTTAATAAAAGTTAAAGTTTACGTTTTTTGAATTTATAACGCTCAATTTTTTTTTTGGAATTATATAAAAAAACGGTTAATAACCGGTTTTTGTACTCGAACCGGTTTGTGACCGGTAATAACCGGTTTGTATAGGTTATGCTTTTCATTCACGGTAACCGGTTTTTAGCTAAAATCTTGATCGTTGGCCAATAATCAGTTAGGTTATTGAACCCGAACCGGTTTAAAAAAAAACAAGTTATGTGCATGCCTATATGGATTGGCTTTGATAATCTTCCTTGGAATCACCAACTAAACGCAACAGTCAAAATCATTGACGTGTTTGGGCCTTTAATATTAGTTGGGCTAACATTTCTTTAAAGTTCGACCCACTAAAATACTCTGTACACTAATAAATAGCTATCATCTGCTAACAAAAAATACTACGTACATAGATAATTAGTCAACTGAGCTATTCTCGTTAAATAAACTGTATGAGGGATTTTTATGGAAAATAGACATAAAAATCACCTAAATAGAAAATACCTGTAGACGATTTATAATGTTCTTATAAGTCAATAATTGCTAGCTATGTATCCAAAATAAATCGTCGGTCAACCGAATTTGGCCAGTAAATGTTTTTTCGCCTAGACCAGATTTTCGCCTTTACGTGTCAAGCCTTGACTTTGTAAGTGTTTGTAAAATTTTCATCACTTTTGTGATGAAAAAGGGTGAATATACCCTTGACTTTTGCCTTATTCGGTGATAGCACGTATCCCTATTTTTTAAAAAAAATTCACCTAGTCATCTAACATAATTACTATTTAGGCAATCTTTTGTTTACACCTAGCGAAAATCTAGTGACATGTGAAAAATGCATTGACCGAAAAAAATACGTTGACCGGCGACTTATTTGGAACACTTGACAAGCAATAATTGGCTTAAACAAAAATTTCCGATAAGTAATACTTAAAAAAAAATAATTACTGACTCCGTTTATTCACGTTCATTTGGGTAATTTTCTTAAATATAAATAGCTATTACGTGGTATGCACGGGCAATCCGGTAAATTTTATCAAATACCTGTTCTTCTTTCTTCCACTTTCCAAAAACCATCTGGTCACCAGCAGCAATGGCTCTGCTCAATCGATTTGGATATTGCCCTTCCCCTTCTGCACCTACTCTTTCATTCAAACAATCGACCTCCGATTTCAATTTGTTTACGTCCTCTGCCGTTCCCCGTAACCGTCGTTTTCCTAACAAATTCCCGTCGTTAAAGTTAACGGCAACACTCGCCGCTGAATCGCCGGCCGGTTCTGTATCTGGACCGCCGAAGGTTGTATTGGAAGTTAAAGACCTAACGGCAGTTATAGCTGAATCAGGACAGAAGATTCTTAACGGTGTTAATCTTTCTATCTACGAAGGCGAGGTTTATTTCACTTTCAGTTCAATTGTATAAATTTTGTGATTATAATTGAATTGTTGAATAATATGTTTTATAATCTATAATTGTGCTTTTTTAGTAATAATAATTGATACTTCGTCAACAAAAGGCATAGTTTGACTTTTAAGGTGTAAAATTGAACTTGGAAAAAATGTTAGGTTTCAGAAGCTGGTAATCTGTTATAGTGATGGTGGTTCTAATTCTATATGTTATAGATATTAATCATTTAGATTTAGATACATGTATAAAGGAGAAATTTAAAAGATTTGATGGTGTTTGAATTGTTGATTTGACTAGATTCATGCTATTATGGGAAAGAATGGTTCTGGAAAGAGTACCTTTGCCAAGGTTAGTATATCTTTTTATTCTCAATTCATAGCTTCCATACTTCAGGATTAAGCTTTTAGCTGTTAAGCATATTTTCTAGTTTATTGTTTTTGGTCAAGTTGCATCATATTGTGTTTGATCTTATGATGTAAAAGTGCTTATCTTTTGATCTTCGTCTTTGCAAAGAACTAATGGTATTGATATGTGACCCATTTTGTTGTTTTTGAAGGCTATTTGAGACATGTGATTAGTAACCACCTTTTTTCCAATATAATTTGTCTGCTTAGAATTTAAAAGTTGCAATATTTGTGGGAAGTAGGGGAGTCAATGAACTTATTCATATGCTTTTTCATGACTGTTGAACCGAAGTTTCTGATTATGCATACACTAAGATACATATGCACATGTTATGGAGTTTAGATACATGATGTATTAGTTGAGTGGTAACAAGGTCTATAATGACTGGCTGTATAATACACGATATTCTGTTTGATTCTAAGGGTGTTCTTCTGGATGAGATTTTGTAGGTTCTTGTTGGTCACAAAGATTATGAAGTTACTGGGGGCTCGGTTGTTTTCAAGGGAGAGAATTTGCTTGAGATGGAAGCAGAAGACAGATCGCTTGCTGGGCTTTTCCTAAGCTTTCAGTCTCCTGTTGAAATTCCAGGGGTGAGTAACAGTGATTTTTTGCAGATGGCCTACAATGCCAGAAGAAGGAAACTTGGTCAGCCAGAGCTTGATCCACTTCAGGTATGTAGTTGCTAACTCTAAAGAATTTGGCTAGTTTTCTCCATGTTAAACTTTTGTAACTTTATTCGTAAGTGGAGGCATGTTAGAAGCTTAGAGGATCAATTGAGAAAACTGTATGAACCTAACATATTTGATGGAATTTGAATAAAAGCTTCATACCCAAATCGGAATAAAAGAAGTAATTGAAAACCAAACTATATTAAACCATGTATTTATAACGGAGACAAGAAGTTTCTGGCCATTTTCTAACATATGTATATAAAGTTTTAACACTTCATTCCTTACTGGCTCAATTTCGCGGGGGGGGGGGGGGGGGGGGGGGGGGGGGGGCGGCGGGGGGCTTAGAATGCAAAATATAATAACTAGCTTCTTGTGTATTGAAAAATTGCTGTTAACTCCTCAAACTTTTGGAGGGGCCAGGACCCACCCAGCCCCCCTTGCCCTTCAAAAGATCCGTCCTTGCCTCTTTTTCACTTGCCTAAAAATCTGTGTGACTAAAAAATGTGTCATAATTTATTATATATTTTTGCTGGCTGCACTTCTTTTCTGCTAAATTGGGTGAGTAGGTTTTAATTCTGATCATGATATTTCAGTTTTATGGGTACATTATGCCGAAGCTGGAAATGGTGAATATAAAGGCAGACTTCCTAAATAGAAATGTTAATGAAGGATTTAGTGGCGGTGAAAAGAAGCGAAACGAAATCTTACAACTTGCGGTATGTATTCAGTATTCCCAGTTAAGCAATTTATAGCTCAAGAACTGTTTGCTCTCTGCTTGACCTGATAGATCAAATGCATTCATTTTCTTCTGGAAATTCAAACATCTATTTTTCTCTTTTTTAAATTTCTGTGCATATTATCCTTTCTACTTGTAATGATCTAATTTCCATTATATTAATTTATTACAGGTGCTCGGGGCGGAATTGGCAATACTGGATGAAATTGATTCTGGGTTAGACGTTGATGCATTAAGAGATGTTTCAAAAGCTGTTAATGCGCTAATGACTCCCACGAACTCCGTTTTGATGATTACTCATTACCGACGGCTTCTGGAATTTATCAAGCCTACCTATATCCACATCATGGTAACTTTTCGGCTTGTTTTCAATGTGGTGTGTGTAACATGAATGAAGCTTATTCCTCAATGGTATTCTTTTATTTAGGATTGGGATGATTAACGATTACATATCTTCATGATAATATGACATATCATATGTATATATGCATGTCTTTAATTTAGATTTAATTGTGGTTGAGGTATCCAACACATGCTCATACATTATCTAGGTAAGCCGTAATATTTAAGATACCTAATAAAATGAATAGTCATGAAGAATTAGCCTCCATGCACACAACAGGAATGGCTCGTTGAGAACCTACATGGGCTTTGTGTGCTAGGAGGGCTCTGTTCTGAACTCCTGAGGTGGTTATTTCAACCAGTTTACCTATGAATGAATTCATGTGGGTTGTGTTTTATACTTTTATGTCAAACTGCTCAAAGAAAAAAAGAAGGTAAAAGTGGAGCGGGCAAATGATTTGGAAGTCACGCATGGTTATTGCAACAATATTATTACCTTTATTATAATTGACGCATTGAGTATTTATAATCTTTCTGAAAAATGGAGAAGACTTGTTTCTTGGTCAACTCAACCCGATCCGGCCTGTTTTGGCCCATACTAAGAAAGTAAGAATGATATGTTTCAACCTGAAACCATTTTGACCCATTACCCAGCCCACATGACCTGTTCATCTTCTCACCTTTGGTAAGCTCTACACGACTACACATGTAATCAAGTCCTATATACAGCATGAACTCTTGAGTTGATGGGATCTTTTTGAAGCTAGTTTATTGTAAACATCTAAATATCTAATAATAAATGTTAATGTTGAGGTCCAATGTATGTGTTGTAGCTGCAAAGTGTTACATTATTTTGGCTTATGTGCTTGTAAATGTAGTATTACACACTTGCTACTATTCGAGTGCCAAACTATTTTCACGTATCGAGACTTTTAAGGTGATATTTTCGAACACTTTGAGTTAATTATAGGTTCATATGAGAACAGTCCCATCTTATTTTCTCAGCTTCCCACAATTCTTCTGTCCTTTTAAAACCATATGTTGTCGTCCTCAGATGGCAGATCACTTATTATACTTTTATCTGTAGGATGGGGGTAGAATTTCCAAGACTGGCGACATCTCTATAGCTAGCATTCTTGAGAAAGAAGGCTATAAAGCAATGTCCACCACATAATTGCAGACTATTAAGGTATGAATTCTTGTTATCCCGAGTTAATTGCACGCTTGAACTCATCCAAAAAAAATGGGGCTAAAATAATACTATTCTCATCTGATCTATTATTCAAGTGATTATAGTTTGATGATAATTTGGCAGCTGTTGTAGGTTGTCCTTTTCAATGAAGTTTTGGCACTTTTTTTGCACTGTAGAGAATTTTCAAGATCACTTGAACTACTAGTTGCCTATGATTATCAATCAAGATATAAGAGACGGTGTTCCAGAAATATTCGCTGACCATTACAACAGTTCCTTGAGAACACATTCGAGGCACAAATAGGTGTTCTGTGTTACTCTCCATTTGTAACTAGATAATTTATAAACATGCCTGCTACCATTAATGCCTGTTGTATATTTTATTTGATTGTGTGTCCAGAACAAATATCCAATAGTAAAAACATGGGATTTTCATTAGATACGATCATTTCTTAGGAGACTTTTTATTCTTTCAAACAACGTGTTTTAACCGGTCATAATAAAACGTTTGGCCTGACTATGAAGGTATGGATGACCAATATTTGGTTATAAACCGTTTAATCCAAAAATCGAACCGAACCGTAAACTGTTTAAAACCAAACCGATTTTTAAAACGGTCTTCGGTTCGGATTTTAACCGAAACCGAATATGATAATTGGTCTTCGGTTCGGTGATTGGTTTGATCATTGTTGATTCGGTTAAACCAAAAAAACCGATTATAATATAATAATATATATAGTTTTATATTATTTAGAGATAATAATAATCTGTTACATATAAACAAACTTCATCTACATTTTCTCCAACGGTGTAAACAAACAACCAGACCCAAACGAACTTTACCTTAGGAAGTTATAATTCCTAAGCTAGTTTGCTTAGGAATTGTTATTACTTATTAGTCACTGAACTTTATTTTGGTTTGGATTTGTTTATGGAGTTTGTGGGCGCATACATTTACTCTTTTATTTTATTTAATGTGATGATGATATTGTGATGAGGAAGTTCTAATTTGTAAATTCTTTTATCTTATATTGTACTTCGGTTTTTTTGGTTTAAATCGAAAACCGGACCGAATTGGATAACGGTCTTCGGTTCGGTTATTTCACATTTTTAAATGGTTCGGTTCGGTATTTGGTTAGCGTCTTAAAAATGTTTAAACCGAAAACACCGAACCGGTTAAACCAATGAAACCGAAAACCAAACCGATGAACACCCCTATATGAAGGGTTGTGTCCTAGCACAGGGGACATTGAGCACCTGAGAACCCTTTTGTGGAGGCTCGACTCTCGTATTGTTGTTTGTTGTCTAAGACGTTTTATAGAACAGTAACTATGAATGTACACTGCTTCAGAACCATCGACTCTTAGTAACTGTACCACTGAAACAAGTTTCACACTTTCTATTAAGTTTACTAAACCCACTTTGTTTTCTTTTGGGTATGTTATTAATCAACAGGTGATTAATAGTAACATGTAACATGTAACATGCATCGCTCACTGAAAGGGTGAGGAATAAATGCATCCCAACCAGATAATATTTCATTTTGATAGCAAGCTGCTTCTGTAACGGATTACAAACTTTATTGTTAGTGTTGATTCAGTATCATTATTTGTAGTATGTAAATCAATCACAATGGCCCAAATGCAAAATAACACGCTTCTTATATGTACTCGTTTTAGTTCAACTGCGTATAATTTAAAGAAAACTTCACCGTAAGCATATAGGGTTGGTAGTCCATATGAAAAGTTGAAGTTGAAGCAATAGTGAACATGCATAAATATGTCAAATGAGAAAAAAAATAGTTTTAACTAATATTCTGGTAGCTCTCATCGACCGGTCATACGATTAGCACGAGGGAGGTAAATTATGTAATTCGCAGTAAAAGAATATGAGAATGGGAATTGAACCTGTGACCTCCATTTTTATGTTGTATGTCCCTAGCCACTTACTTGCCATCACGGGGACCAAATGAGCAAATATAAGTACACACAATGCGCAAACGTAGCAAATAAACGAAGTATTAACGTGTCTGCATTATCCTATAACATCCAAAATCAGACCTTTGAGAGCTTATATGCAACAAAAATAATAAATGTATCCTAATTATCTGATAACTTAAAGTTCGACGATCTTATCAATCGGTACTAGTACAACTGTACAAGAAGTGTATCAGAGTATGTTCATTTATTATTTTATTACAAAGTAGATTAAGACTAACATATTGAACTAAGATTGTCAAGATCAGGATCTTACTTAAGATCGTTTTTATCTTTGCAAGATTGAGATCGTAAGATCCTACTAAATTATATTCCTTTTTCAAATATATATTATAAAATAGATGAAATATTAGTTAGAATAATTGAACTTCTATTAATAGGTTTTCGATGTTTCAATTGACACGTTCTTTTATCTTAATCTTAATTACATATAAATCATTTTAACAAATTCAACAATGTCAAAAGTCTAAATTGCCCAATTTATTAATTATTTTCATCTTTTCAAAATCAGTCATTGTTTATAATATCTAGTTCTAACAACCTTCCATTTAAACTTTACATTACACATCATCTTTGAAAAAAAACATATAATTTTAATGAACCTTTTATAAAATATATATAAAAAATGACCGATTAATTAGATGCTATCACTTAAGTTTCAAAATTAAATTTTTAACTTTGCTATTTTTTTCATATCACTAATGGAAAAACTATGATAGATTAATAGTTTATATAATTAAATATGGAGCTATTTGAAGCCGCTGCTATGCACGGATACATTATTAGTGTATATAAAGACCGATCATAGTTGCACCCTCCATAGCCTTCACATCTATTTTGACTATTTATCGTTTCTTTTTCATTTTTTTCTTATTTGTTTTGTTAGCTTTCTTAAAAAATGTTCCTTCATTTGTCACAAATAAATAAGTTATGTAATAGTATTTTATTTTCTTCCTTTTTTTTAATACTCAATCTGTCCAAAAGTAAATGTTCGTCTTTTCATTTTAGTTTGTATTAAAATAAATTTTCACTTCCAAAAACAATATATTAACCGTAACATTTAATGCTTTATATGTTTTTCCCCAAAACTAATACATAAGAGTTTGTACAAAAAATAAGGGTAAAAATTTCATACTAGTAGACAATATAGTATGAAACAAACTATTAACAATAACAAATTACTTTATATTAATTTTCTAATCAACAAAACTTACAAAAATAGATTTATAATTGGACAACAAAGCTGATTTATAATTATTAAAGTATTAATTTTCATTAAACATAAACTCTATATTATTTTAAAAATAAAAAGTTAAAGAAAAAAAATGAAATTGGAAAATGTGATGATTGATAGTTTGTAGGCTGCACACTTAGAGGGTGTTTGTGATTGCTTAAATGAGTGTTTATCTGCTTATTTGCTTATTTTGATAGTATATAAGCACATAGTTATTAATCCGTGACTCGACTCGTGACTCGGAACCCCAATTTCTGACTCGTGACTTGATACGTGACTCGACTCGTAAGAGTCACAAATTTAATATATATATATATATATATATATATATATATATATATATATATATATATTATATGCATAGGAATAAAATATAAATGGATAATCTAAAATTCTAAACACATTTTCTAAAGTATTAAGCAAAAAAAAAAAACATATTATAAATTATATGTCAAAATAAAAATAGCATATTATATTATTTATAAATACATACTAGCATGTATAAAAGATTTTATCTACATTTAAAAATCAGTAAATCAATATGTAGTATCTTTATTGCAAAATATAACATTTTTTAAAAGAAGAGGGACCAAGATGTAAATGTTTGTACTATTTTCTAAATTTACAACTGTAAATCTGTACTTCACGGGCTTTACTTTCTATCTCCTTCACCACTCTTCATTTCAACTCCATTCTCTCTATCGCATTCTCAGACATAAATCAAAAACTCATGCTCGTAAGTGTTGATAGTTCATCCGGTAGTTCTTCATTACATCTCCTTTTCTCATTCTCGTCCTCCTCTCGCTGGAATCCTCCATTGCCGCCACTGCCTCTTCCTCAACTTGCCGGAATCCATCAAATCGCCGGAATTCC